>JBBMOE010000065.1:1582966-1603775 GCA_037975065.1 Chaetodon trifasciatus | reverse complement strand
TGTGTGTGTGTGTGTGTGTGTGTGTGTGTGTGTGGCGGCATGAAGGCAAGTGAGGGAAAGTGAAGTGAGGTGTTTAGTGACTATAATATTGACACTAATCAGGACAAGCCAGACAACGCCACCTTGGGAGTTTCGCCCAAGGAAATAGTTAGAGCAGCAAACCCCCAAATTAAGGCACTCAGGTTCACTCTACCATGAGACAGGAGACGTGCTTCCAAATAAGGTCAAATTCAACACTTTATTAGAAAAACTAAAAAACAATACACACAACATGCACACAGGGGTGTAGGGACAAGGGGATCCTCCAGTGCTGAGGCTTACCGGCAGGAAGATGGGTCCACAAGAGTGTGAGGGATCCAGCAGAAAATTAAGGTCACCCCAGTCACACATGACAGCCACACACACACGCACTCTTTAGTGAGGGGAAAACCTGGCCAGGGGACACACACCACACCAAAAAAAGAAGGGAAACCACCACCCAGGACACCAGGGCCACCACAGTCAGCTCTCAGCAACTGCAGGTGGAAAGGGGAAATAAAATTATTGGGGGTGCACTCACAAAAATCATAAACAGAAACCCCCAATCAAATAAACAAAAGCAAGTAGATCAACGAAATAATTCAAAATATGACAAATCTAATTAATACCAAAAACCCAAAGTTCCCAGAAATCAGGAATGAAATAATCTAACCAGCCATAGAACGAGAATAAATTAACACAGCATAACTTAACCAAAACAATCTATAGCTGTCTTAAACTCAAACGTAACAAAGCAAAAATCAGCAATACAAACAAAATAAAGTGAGGGCAAACCCCACCGTTCACACACACACACACACACACACACACACACACACACACAGAGAGAGAGAGAGAGAGAGAGAGAGAGAGAGAGAGAGTTAAAACCGAAGCGGTTACGCGCGGAACCTGGCTAAAAATTAGGTCGGTGTCGTATCTACATCGCTGTATGGGCGAAGCAGTCAGTGCCAGGCACAGCGGACCATAGAGCGTAACCAAACCCCAGTGGCGCAAAGCAGCGTGACAGAGTCGCCGGTGTAGAGTGAAACAGGACTGGTGCAACGCAACGCAACGCAGCGTAAAACCACGCTATGTGAAGCAGAGCAGCGTACCGCAGAGCAGCGTACCGCAGAACAGCGTCAGGCAAAGCAGCGTCAGGCAAAGCAGCAGCGGTCCCTGGCGCTGCCTCCGTTTCACAGCACCTGCGCCAAATGAACCAGATTAATACCTGACTGACGGCTAAAGTGCGCACGACCACAACTGCCATCAGGCTAACTTACCGATTGGGTGGTGTTTGACCACATGAGCAGGGGCGGAAAGCTCGCACTGTGCAGCAGCGGGAGGAGAACAGGCAGTATCATTGGAGAACTTCTGCATGTGGTAGCTGTTGCTGTTGCTGTTGGTGTTGTGTCTGAAGTCTGATGTATAGAGGGTGAAGAGGAAAGGGGAGAGCACTGTCCCCTGCTGCAAACCACCACATCAGACATGCAGTTGCAAAGCCTCACATACTGTGGTCTGTTGGTGAGGTAGTCGATGGTCCACACAGCCAGGTGGCAGTCTACACCGGCTCCTTCCAGCTTCCCCCTGAGCAATGATGGTTGCATTGTGTTGAAAGCTCTGGAGAAGTTGAAAAACATGGCCCTCACCATGCTTCTAGTATGCTCTAGATGAGAAAGGGATCGATGGAGCAGGTAGAAGACTGCGTCCTCCACGCTGGTGCCTTCACGACATGCCAACTGTGGGGGTCCAGCTCACCAGGTGATGGATGTGGTTCACTTCAATCCTCTGCATCCTCATTAGGTTGGAGGTCACCGGCCTGAAGTGTTTAGGCTCCCTGGGATGCATTGTCTTTGGGACTGGAACCACACAGGAAGTTTTCCAAAGGGCTGGAACTCTCTCCAGACTGAGGCTCATATTGAAGATGTGCAGGAGCATCTTACAGAGCTGATCTGCACAATCCCTGATCAGTCTGGAGCTGATGCCATCTGGGCCTGTAGCCTTCCTCACCTGGTCAGCTGTTATGGAGAGACTGGGGGGTGGCTCCTGTAGAGTGACGTGGAAGGAGGTGAACGTTGTCTGTGATGTGAAGCGGAGGGGGGTTATGTGGTGTGAAGAGGGTGCAGCTGGTGTCAGTGGTGCTGCGAGGGGGAGGGAGGGGGTGTGGAGTAGTGGCGTCAGGTCTGCGCTCAGGTGGGTGACGAACGGACTGGGGATAAAATTAAAAGTTCAGTTAATTTGTCTATTCCTGGCCTCTAGACTGTACCTTCCTTGGCAGTGTTTTAAACAGTTATTGCAATAACGTCTGAGAACTCCCTCGAAAGGTAATATGGCTGAATGCTAACAGCTAACAGCTCAATGTCTCTAATGCAGCTCTGCTCTTTTTTCCTGCTGTGCCCTGGGTTACACCATCTGTTGTTCACAAACATCTCTATACCCCCACCTTTCCTCTTATCGCTCTCCTTCACTCTCTTGTTCGCTCTCAGCAGTTGAAAATTGTCCAGTGTAACATGCAAGTCCGGCATTATCTCTGTTAGCTATGTTTCAGTGAAACACATGAGGCTTCACTCCCGATACTCTGTTTGCAGTCTGGTTAGCACTGTTAGCTCTTCCATCTTATTTGGGAGAGATCTCACATTTCCTACAACAAGAGATGGTATGAATGGTTTGTACCATCTTTTCTTGTCCGGGCACTTCACTTTTTTTCTGAAACCACGGATTCATAGCTATGAGGAGCTATCAAGACTTGGGGGAGCACCCAAGAAACGGGTGTTGTATTTGTGCCAACTGCAAATACCTCCAACTGACACCCTTCAGGATGAATGGAAGAAGAAGTGGGAGGCATCAGGAGTATGTGTTCAACTATTGTGTGAATGAACATTGTTTTTACTATTTGGAGGAAGGGAAAACTTTTGTATCGCTCACTATAAAAGCAAGGCTCACATCAATGGAGAGGGTGTTATTAAAGCTGGTGGCTTCAAACTATTCCCGACTAACCATCATACACAAACAGCTGAGCAGAAACAAACAACAAACCACCTTATGGGTGAAATTTAAACCCCAACCCATATATAACATGAAATAACATGTAACCAACAGTTTTTGAGAGATGAAAAGCACAGCCTCCAGCAGACGGTACTATCGTTCAAAGGTCAGGTGACTGTGGGAAAGGAACCCAATGTGAATGTGACATTGAGCTTTTTAGTTCTGCATATGGGGCATTTCAGACATCATTACATTAACAAATTTACCTAAACTTAAAACAGACTCTGGAAAAGCCAGAGTCTCCTTTGGCCTCTTATACCGCAGCCAATGGATACTACTGTCCCTCCTACAATAAGATACTTGTCAAAGAGCAGCAGCGACTCTTGGCGGGATCTCTATCATCCTCCTTCTCTACTGTTCTCATGAGACAGGCCTTGTTTTTCTTATTCTTCAGCATCCTCAGCTCCAAGTACCCGACAACCCAACCCCAAGAGCAGGGACAGATGAAACTGACAGGGTCCTGTCTGCCATATTTGTTAACATGGTGAAAGTCATGGTGGTTCTTTCTAAATGTAGAACTGAAACCTGCCAAGGGTGCCAAGTCAAACATCCAGGTCAGACACAACATGAATATCTGCTTTGTGTGTGTTTCTAAATGATTAAAAGTATTAAATGACATTTATGCAGGTGATGTCAGAGAATGCCTCTCAAGTGTTTGAAAACCTGTACGATACATTTCCCATCCTCAACAAAGATGAGTTAAAGATGAATATAAACAAAACAAACCATAGTTCAAGCTTTGGATACACACAAATAATTCAGTGCTGGTTTGGGTCTACATGTGAGATTTGTAGACATATTACTTAATTACCCAGAAATTCTCAAACATTACATCAATCATCAGTCCATGGGGCGGCTGTGGCTCAGGAGATAGAGCGGTTGTCCACTTATCAGAAGGTCAGTGGTTTGATCCCTGGCTTCAGGAGTCCACATGTAAACGTATCCTTGGGCTAGACCCCCAAACCCCAAATTGCTCCCAATGTTGTGCCATTGGGTTGTGAGTGATTAAAAGCTTGTAATGATGAATGTAGTATGAATGGGTGAATGCAGACTTGTAAAAAGCACTTTGAGTTGTCATCAGACTAGAAAAGCATTATATAAAGGCAGTTCATTTCACATGAAGTTCTTTCTTGCTGTGCCAGTTCCACCCCAAAACCACCAGACTTGTTAACTAACCCTAACCAAATATATTTTATGCCATTTTATGAACAAAACAATTATTACAAAAATAAGTTGGATGAAATGTGGAAATAGGTCAGCATAAAACATGCTTTTATGACCGTGGGTGACTAAACAGTATACAGTAAATCCTCTTGCCAAGTTAAATTTTATTTAGTGGATGTTTTAGTCACAGATGTTTCAACCCATACATGCTTACATAGTATAAAATAGATGTATTGTATATACTATACTATAGACTGACATATTCCTCTGAGTGGTTCCTGAATGCAACACTCAAATAACGATTGATATCACCTCAATCCATAATGGTGACTGTCAAGGCAAGAAAAGAAGACGCGGAGTGTGGCACTTTCCAAGAGAAATGGACAAATGATTATTTTGGTTTTGAAGTAAAAGACAAGCCAATGTTACACAACTGCTACGGTGTTTAATGTGGAACCAGTAGAAGTGCCTGACAACCTATAACAGTGAGCAGTTATTTCAAAACTGAATTTTGCAAAGGCTTTGTTCTGCTCAAGTCTGGCTGACCCAAATCTGAAAAACCAGCTGTGAGTAACATCATAATCACTACCGCCTGACGCCTTGCCAAAGGGAAGCAGTTCCAGTAACCACAGAGGTTCATGTGATATACAGTCATGGAAAAAAATATTAGACCACTTTTGTTTTCTTCAATTTCTTGTTCATTTTAATGCCTGATACCACTTAAGGTATATTACCTGAAGAATACAATGAACACGACAAAAAATGCAGCTGATTCCATAATACTTTATTTCCTATTTGACATGCTGAAGCTTAATTGTATTCCCAGGGTATATAAGAGGCCATTTCATGTCATAAGCAGCACTGCACATGCAAAGGCCTAGAGTGGTTTCCTGCTTACATTCAAGCCATAGCACAACTCAGAAGTTGTCAGCTCTCACATAATGCCTAAAACAAAAGAATTATGTGAAGCCACAAAAGCAGCCATCTTGGGACTGCTGGAAATTGACATGAGTGAGAGACAGGTAGCCAAAAAACTGAAGATCTCCAAGACAGCCGTTAATTACACCAAGAAAAAGCAAGCCGAACACAGTACTACCAAATTGCTAGCTGGTTGAGGCAGGAAACGTCTTTCTACTCCACGAGAGGACCGTGCACTCATCCATTCCTGTGTCAGGAATCATCGTCAGACCTCCAGGGACCTTAAAAATGAGTGGGCACTGTTAAGAAATGTGACTTGTTCAGCAAGGACAGTTCGAAACTGACTTCTTGAAGCTGGTCTGAAGTTACACAGGGCATGGAAGAAGCCCTTCATCAACGAAAGGCAGAGAAAGGCCCGGTTACTCTTTGCTAGGGATCACAAGGATTGGACTGTTGATGATTGGGCTAAGGTTCTCTTCAGTGATGAATCCAATTTTGAGTTGATGCCCACTCCAGTCAACTTACTGGTTAGGAGGAAGCCTGGAGAAGCCTACAAACCAGACTGTCTTGCCCCTACAGTAAAACATGGGGGTGGATCGGTGATGATCTGGGGTTGTTTCAGTATGGGTGGAACAAGGCAAATGCAACTGTGTGAAGGGCGAATGAACCAGGTCACGTGCAAGGCTACTCTTGAAAACAGTCTTCTTCCATCAGCATCAGACAACAAAGATGGCGCTGGTGAGGATGGCTGCCATCGCTTGGTGTCCTACTATACCAGGCTTTTCTCTGACCGGACTTAATGTTTTATTTGCCCAGGGAGTTTACAGCGGTGGTTCTCACCGCTGTTTCTATCCCCCCGCAAGCAGACACCACACAGGCACTGGAGGAGCTGTACAGAGTTATCGACCAGCTTGAAACTTTATACCCAGAGGCTGCTTTCATCGTGGCTGGTGACTTCAACAAAGCCAACCTGAGGAGAGTTCTGCCAAAATATCACCAACATGTGGAGTTTCCTACTCGCGGAGATAACACACCAGACCATGTTTACACTTCATTCAGACATGCGTACAAAGCCCGCCCCCACCCGGCCTTTGGCAAGTCAGATCACTCCTCAGTCCTGCTGCTCCCATCCTACAGGCAGAGACTGAAGCACGAGCAGTCCGTGAAGCGGACAGTACAGTGCTGATTGGACCAATAAGACACCGCCCTGCGGGACTGTTTCTCCTCCACGGACTGGGACATATTTCAAGCTGCTGCCAGCAACAACATCAATGAGTACACTGAGCAAATGACAGGCTACATCAGCAAATGCATCGATGATGTCGTACCGCGAGTGACTACATGGACATACCCCAATCAGAAGCCGTGAGTTAACAGAGCGGTCCGCTCAGCGCTCAGAGCACGGACAGCAGCCTTTCACACCGGCAACCCGAGTGAGTACAAGAAAGCCCAGTACAAACTCAGAAGCTGTATTAAATCGGCTAAGAGTCAATACAGGGCAAAGATAGAGTCATGCTATAGTGACTCTAACAGCAGGAACATGTGGAGAGGGCTCAGGACCATCGCAGACCACAGGGGAAAGAGCTGCAGCATGGGGGAGGTGTTCTTCTCTCTCTGAGGAGCTGAACTCCTTCTATGCCCGTTTTGAGGATAACAGCAAGCAGGCCACATCCTCAAAGCGTGTGCACACAAAATGGCAGATGTCTTTACAGATGTTTTCGAACTTTCCCTGCTCTAATCTGTAGTCCTCACATGCTTCAAGAAAACCACAATCATCCCGGTACCTAAAAAGCCTAATGTGAGCTCCTTAAATGACTTTTGGCCTATAGCACTCACCTCCACCATCATGAAGTGCTTTGAAAGGACAGTTAAGGCTCACATCTCAGCCTCCCTGCCCTCCACACACGACCCTTTGCAGTTTGCCTACAGGCCTAACAGGTCCACAGATGATGCAATAGCATTTGCATTCCACACTGCCCTCTCTCACCTGGACCAGAGGAACGCATATTTGCGAATGCTGTTCATCGACTTCAGCTCTTTAACTGCATCGCCCCATCAAAACTCGTCATTAAGCTCAGGGCCCTGAACATCAGCTCCTCCCTGTGCAGCTGGATCCTGGAATTCCTGACGAACAGACCACAGATGGTGTAGATCGGCAACATCTCCTCCTCCACACTGACTCTGAACACTGGGGCGCCCCAGGGTGTCCTTAGCCCTCTGCTTTTCTCCCTCTATACCCATGACTGTACGTCCAAGACCAGCTCCAACACCATCATTAAATTTGCTGACGATACCACCATCATTGGCTGCATCACAGGTGGTGATGAGTCAGCCTACAGAGAGAAGGTGAGAGCACTGACATCATGGTGCAGTGACAACAACATCCTGCTCAACGTCAGCAAAACCAAGGAGATGATTGTGGACTACAGGAGGCTTCCGGGAGGAGGACACACCCCAATCCACATCGAGGCAGCAGCAGTGGAGAGAGTCAGCAGTTTCAGGTTCCTGGGGATCAACATCAGCGAGGACCTCAGCTGGACTCGCCACACGGAGCTGATTGTAAGGTCAGCGGGAGAGTGCCTCTTCTTCCTGCGGCGTCTGAAGAGGTTTTGCATGAACACTAGGATACTGTCAAACTTCTACAGATGCACCCTCGAGAGTATCCTGGCTGGAAACATCATGGTCTGGTACGGCAGCTGCACCACCCTGGCGCGCAAAGCACTGCAGAGGGTAGTAAAATCAGCCCAGGGCATCACCAGAGCAGAGCTGCCAGCCCTCTAGGACATCTACAGCCAGCACTGCAGCAGGAAGGCCAAGATGGTCCTCTCTGACCCCAGCCACCCCAGCCACAGACTGTTCATGCTCTTGCCGTCCGGCAGGCG
Source organism: Chaetodon trifasciatus (assembly GCA_037975065.1). NCBI lineage: Eukaryota > Metazoa > Chordata > Actinopteri > Chaetodontiformes > Chaetodontidae > Chaetodon > Chaetodon trifasciatus. The sequence continues at coordinate 1,595,751 of JBBMOE010000065.1, read as the reverse complement.
GTTCAGGAGCATCCGGACTAAAACCAGCAGGTTCAAGGACAGTTTTTACCCACACGCCATCAGACTGCTAAACAGTTGAACTGCCACACACACACACACACACACACACACACACACACACACACACACACACTCTTGCACCTCTAGTGTTTTTTTTCTATTTCTAGTGTTTTACTATACTATTTTATTCTATTCTATTTTTATGCTACCTCTATTTTATTCATATTCATATTTATTTTTATATGTATATATTTTATTCTTGAATATTGCACCGTGAAGAGATTATTGCACCATGAAGTTGAGCTGGCACCAAGCACAAAAAATTTCATTACTGGTGACGATGTTACATGTACATGACAATAAAAAAATCTTGAATCTTGAAAGCTGATAAACTCTTTCCTGCCTTGAATGACTGGATTTTCCAACAAGACAATGCCCCTTGCCACACGGTAAGGTCAGAGAACCAGAACATTCGAACCATGCCTTGGCCTGCTCAATCACTAGATCTACCCTACCCCTAACTACAGAAAAGAAAACATGGAATGCCTAAAAGCACTGTTTTTGGCAGTACAATGCCATAGCTATTGATGTAAGAACTTAAGTGATTTTGGTTATTATCAAGAAAACCATGGAAAATGGCTAGATATCAGCTCTTAAATTAAACACTTGTGGCGATAGAGGGGGGCAGCGATAGCAATAAGGGAAGGTTTTCTTTTAAATTTGTCGTCAACCTAGATAGATTGTACACTTGACTGGAATGTTGCCAACAACGCCACCTGGGGAATTTCGCCCCAGGAAATATTTTTAAACTAAGCCCACTTTTAAGGCACACAAGTTTGTTCACTCGAAAAGGCAGACGAGACACAGTTCCACGTTAAACAAAAAAAAAGGAGCATATGCTTTATTACAAAAACAACGAGTTAAAACAATTACTAAAATACCATTCACACAGGGCCAAATAAAGAAGGGGAACTAACATAGGGCTGAGGCTTACCGGGGTGTAGAGGAGCTAGTGACTGGTGCAGGGAAACCCCAACCAAAAATGTAAGCACCCAGACACGTGTGACAAATCACCCACACACACACTGTGAGGAAACCCAGAACCCAGGGAAGCACAGCACACAGAAGGGGGGGGGGGGACCCCACCACCAGGTCACCACCACCACCGCCGGACCTCAGCAACTAAAAAAGAAAAAAAGGGAAATTAGTGGGGTCATACCAACACAAATATAAATAAATGAAATACCCAAACTCAAAACAATATGAAGGAGTAAAGTATGAGTGGTTGGCAGACAACATAAATCGTGAACTAGACAAGAATACAAACTGCCAACCACAAAAGAAAGAAATAAGGATAATTACTGAAAAGAAAACAAACAATCTTCTACCCAACAGGAATATCAAAATCAGAGAGATCAAATAACAACTTAAATCAATACGCACCGTAACTAAATAGAGGAAACTGAATAAACAAAACAAAGAAAATAAGCAAATAAATTAAATCAATACGCACTGTAACTAAATGAAGAAACTGAATATACAAAACAAAAATAATCAAATAACGAATTGAATCAATAAGCACCGTAACTACATAAAGAAACTGAAAATATAAGGGGAATTAACCCCACTTTTCACTCGTCCAACCGTTTAAAATAGAAGGAGAACAAAAAAAGGGCGTCAAACCAAAAGCCGCAGCTATGACAGCAACAGACGAGCGGCCATAGTCAAACAGCCACAGTCACCGCAGCAGTGAAGTCCAAGCAGCCGCAGAGTCAAAGCAGCAGCGGCGTCGCAGCAGCCATGAAGTCAAAGCAGCAGCGGCGTTGTAGCGGCAGCGAAGTCAAAGCAGCAGCGGCGTTGTAGCGGCAACGAAGTCAAAGCAGCAGCGGCGTCGTAGCGGCAGTGAAGTCAAAGCAGCAGCGTCGTCATAGCAGCAATGAAGTCAAAGCAGCAACGGCATTGTAGCAGCAGTGAAGTCAAAGCAGCAGCGTCGTTGTAGCAGCAATGAAGTCAAAGCAGCAGCGGCGTTGTAGCAGCAGTGAAGTCAAAGCAGCAGCGTCGTTGTAGCAGCAGTGAAGTCAAAGCAGCAGCGTCGTTGTAGCAGCAATGAAGTCAAAGCAGCAGCGGCGTTGTAGCAGCAGTGAAGTCAAAGCAGCAGCGTCGTTGTAGCAGCAATGAAGTCAAAGCAGCAGCGGCGTTGTAGCAGCAGTGAAGTCAAAGCAGCAGCGTCGTTGTAGCAGCAATGAAGTCAAAGCAGCAGCGGCGTTGTAGCAGCAGGGAAGTCAAAGCCGCAGCGGCATCACAGCAGAGCAGCAGTGGAGACAGAACAGCAGCGGCGTGACATCACCCGTTGGGAGCGATGAGAGAAAAAGGATGAGCAGAGGGGAATCACCCCTTTTATAGGCCAGTGCGCCTCCGGTGATTGGCTGTGGCATTGCCAATTAGGCAGGTGAAACCACAGATCTCTATACTGCCACACACTTATGAGGCATTTTTGTTGTTATCATTATATTTGTCCAAACAAATGCACCTTTAGTTGTACCAGGCATTAAAATGAACAAGAAATTGAAGAAAACAAGGGTGATCTAATAATTTTTTCCATGACTGTATGTGTTAAATAATTTAGCATGGCCCTCAAAGGATGTTATAAAATTTTAAATGGTCCTTTATAGGACAAAGCTTCCCCACCCCGGTATGGCAGAGACTTTGATGGACACTAAAATGCAAAAACAAATAAATAAAAAAAATGCAAAGGGTTCTCTTTAAAGCCAGTGTTTGGTTTGTCTGGGTACGGGCTTCTGTAGAAATGTGGCAGTGCAATATTGCAGACGGCATTGAAAGGGACCCCCCGTTGATATGAATGGCTCATTCTAAGGTCACAAAAACACATATTTTCAAGTGATTATACATTAATGAACATAACAAAACATAATTATGACTATTATATTCCATTCTATCAATAGATTCCCCTAAATCCTACAAACTGCTCATTTAAATTAAAAATGAAGCCTTTTGGTGTGTCTTGAGATTAGGATACAATGAGAAAACATGTTATTCTGATGAGCGAATAAGTTTAGCAGTTTGATTCTTTTAATCACAAAGTCTAACAACAGGCAAGGTGGGCCACACACACACACACACACACTCACAAACACACATTAAGAAGGGAGGACAGAGGCCAAGAAGAAAAGGCAGAAGAAGATGAGATTGAGGGAGAAAAGGAATAAGTAGGGACAGAGGGATGAAGAAAGTGTATGTATTTCGCATGTACGGAAGTTTGCTGTGCTTCATGACAGGCATGTGTTCCATTGTTCTGTAAGGCAATGACTCCTGTGTTGTTACTGGCTGAAACTTGACTCACAGCAAACCCTTACATGACATGGACAGTTATTCTCATGTAATTCACTTTAACCTGAGCATATAAAGTGCCCCACTGTAGCCTCCAAATATAACAATAACAATGCACGTTAATGTTCACTACCAAAATGATATCAATTTATTTATTTAAATTCTGTGTATAAAAATGCAGTATCACAATATTGCTTCAATCAACTCAATCAACTACACTGTGGCAAGCAGGTAAGACAAAATACAAAACTAGGAACAAAGGCTAGGAATGAACAAACTACTGGGTATAGCTAGGAATAACCAAAACAGGTGACGAGGAACAAGGCTAGGAGTAAACGCACAGGCTACTAGGAACTAGGCTAGGAACAAACACTCTGGAGACAAAAGGCTGGAAAGTCTAGCATAAAACTGAGAACAATCTGACAACGAGATGTCATCTGCATGCTGCGTAAATGGAGAGAGATAACGAGTAGATCAGTTTCAGGTGTGCTGTCTGCCCTGCCGAACAGCCTGGCCACACCTCCACTGCTACACTGGAGATAAAGACTCAAAAACAAACATTAGTCCCAGCCACAAACAGAAACAGAAACAGAAAAACAGAAAACAAAAAACAAAGTAACAAACTGCGCTACTTAACAATGTCAGTAACAGTTATGCATGATGACTTTTGTGAAAACATACAAGCATCTTACAATAATGCAAGTTCTGGTACTGACATTTGTGCATGAAATGTAGCATGTCACGGTTGGCACTGGGTATTGCTGCTAATTTGTCAAGACTGATCCTAATTACTCCCAAGTACTCTGTAATCAGCTTGTGGGCATAGTGCTTTGATTTAACCCTTACCTTCAAAAATCAGTATCAGTCAAATGTTTTCTTGACATTACTATTTTGTGTTAATGTCCTTTAACTGGAAAATGGTGGGAATTCTTACAGCATGACAAATAAAGTTTAAAGATGAGATATGGTTGAAATCACAAGGTCAAGATTGAACATTCATGCTCTTTTTTAAATCATTCATCAAATTGATATGATCAAAATAAAATCCAAATTGCCACTATATCCACAGGTGGTGCAAGGCATCACTGGAGTCAAATCATCAACACAGCACCATGCTGAATATGAGACGCAAAACCATGACGCTCCTCCTCACATCACAACTGGATGTTGAAATCACAATTAATACAGAGTGGATGGAGGCCTGGAGGACTCCTAAACAATGGATCAAACCAGAGGAGGTTGAACTGAATGAAACACAAGAGGAGAAAGAAATGGAGGAGATGATGGATGACACAGAGACAGAGGACGAGGATGAAGGACTGGACAATGAGGAGAATGCAGAAGTAGATGAGGTGGAGGATGATGAGGAGGAAGATCTTGATGAAAATGAGGAAGACAAAGAAATTAACAAGAAGGATGAGGAGGATGATGTTGATGAGGAGGAAGATGAAGGAGTTGATGAGGAGCAAGAAGAGGACAAAGAGGTTGAAAATAAGGAGGAAGACACAGAAATACACATGCAGGAGGATGAAGCAGTAAACAAGAAGGAGGAGAAGAAAGACAGAGATGTGGTAAAGGATGAGGGAAGCAAGAACGAAAATGAAGATAAGGAGGAAGATGTAAAGAGGGATAAAAGCAATGAAGCACATAATGAGGAGGATGGAGAAAAGAAGGATGTTGAACATAAGGAAGAGAGGGACAAACAAGTATGTAACAAAGAGGAGGACAAAAACATAAACCAAAGTGATGAGGATGAAGACGAGGAAAGGGAGGACAATGAATCAGACAATGATGAGAAAAACAAAATACACGAGGATGAGGAAGAAAAAGTAAATGATGAGGGGGAAGACGGAGAAGCAAAAGAAAAAGACAAGATGGACAAAGTAGATAAGGATGAGGAGGATTACAAAGAAGTCAAGGGGGTGGATGAAAAAGAGAAGAAAGGGGAGGAGGAAGAGGAGGAGGAAGAAGAGAAGGACAATAAAGATGTACATGAGGAAGAGGACAAAATAGAAAACGAAAAGGAAAAAGATCTAGACAAGGAAGATCAGGAAAAAGAAGTTGACCTGGAGGAGAAGCATGAATACATAGCTAAAGAGGAAGAGTTTGACAAAGACTGGGAAGAGAAAGAAGTAAACAAAGAGGAGGAAGAGGAGAACAAAGAAGCAGTCGAGAATAAGGACAAAGTAGACAAGAAAATAAAAAGTGAAGAAATAGAGGAAGTGGATAGTGTAGATACAAGGGAGGAGGATGAAGAGGTAGAAGAAGAGGAGGAAGAAGAAGAGGATGAATGGGATGAAGCAGACAAAGACCAGGATAAGGAGGTTAACAACAAAGAAGAGGACAATAAAGAAGTATTTGAGGACGATGGCAAAGTAGACGAGAAAGACAAAAAGGATGAAAAGGACAAAGAAGGGGAAAATGAGACAGAAGAAACAGGTGAAGAGCATGAAGTAGTACATGAGGAGGAGGAGCCTGGCAAAGAAGATGCTGGACAAGAGAAGATTAAGGTCAAAACAGAGGAGGATGAAGAGCATAAACAAGTTTATGAGAAACGGAAGGACAACAAAGTAGAAGACAGAAAGGATCATATCAAACTCAAAAATGTTGTCCCACTCCATCTGCAATTCCATAAAATCTTCATTTCCTTCACCTCCTGGAAACAGTCGTGGATGATGGCCGTAGCTCACAGAGTAGGAGATGAAGATGAAGTGGAGGAGGAGGAGGAGGAGGAGGAGGAAGGGGATTTACGAGCATGGAAAGATTCTTGGAGGATTTGTCGCTGGAAGAAGCCACATGAGGATGAGTTGGTGTGTTTCTCCACTGAGCATCGGAGTCGGAGATATATGGGACTGATGCATGAAAAACAAAGTATGAAAAAGAGTGAATGGACTCTCAGCTGGAAAACTACCAAGACTGCAACAAAGGATGCAGACACTGAAGAAGAAAATGAAGAAGCAGAAAAAGAGGAAGAGGAGGACGATGAAGAAGAACAAGAGTACTGAATGTGTAAGAATGTGTCGGTCAAACCCAAGACTGGTATCGACTAGTCTTGTTGTGTTACACTTTGAGCAGAGAGTTCCTGATTTCAGTCCAAATTTTGTTAATTTAAGATTATAATAAGACAAGATTTCTGTACATCTATCTGTATTTAGACCAGTATTAGCCAAGTTACTTGAAAATCATTACACATAACTCATTGAAAAAGTAGAAAAAGACAATACTTTATTAATAAATCAGCAGCATGAGTAATACATTACAATACTTGTTACTCAACTTTTGTCACTCAGCTTGGCTCTGGTAATTGCACCTTTAAACAACCCCAAATCCACACCCACATGTTGCATCTTTGTATTTAACACGTGTAACTTGGAAATAGAAAACAAGACATTGTGGTTTAACAGATATGGCAGCCCTAAAATTTGGAGGGGTGTACTGACCATCCAGTAGCAAGCTTAGCCTCAGTAGCAGCACACACCTCTCCAGAGGTCTCTACCTCAGCTGTGGGGTTCACACACCCTCCAACTCTGACAAAACTAGGTAATTCCTGAATGTAAGTAAGCTTAATAAGCCAGATAAGAGCACACAATGTGTCCGTAAAACAACTCCGGAATAACCACAAGTCACTACTCTCCGTCTTACAGTGAGACCGCAAAGAAATGTCTTCCCAAATAATATTAACACAGCATAACTGAAATAACTAAATGTAATGTAATTAGCCTACTAAATTTCAAATTGTAATCCCTTATGCTACTTGTTACAGAGTAGTCCTGGAGGTCTAGCTGAGAGTTTCACATTCTTTGAGAATATAACTGTAAGATCTGTCAGGTAGAAAGTTTCACAATTCTTCAAGAAGAGAAGATAACCTACTTCATGTTTCTTTTGCAGGATGAGTAGATTAGCTAGCAAGGCTATAGAAAAACAGCCTCCTGATGTCTTTTGCTCTGTCAGTTGGTCTTGTGACCTTGTCATGCAGGTCACAACAGTCCATTGAAAATCTCCCCACAGTTTACAGATGGATCTCCTGCGTCAGCTTTGACCCATCATTCTTATTGTGGTTGTTCACAGTTTTCCTTCTGGCTTCTTTTGTAAAATGTACTGAATGAGCTGCTTCTTAAAGTAAAGTAATGTCATGTTGTAACGATACAGAAAGCAAGCTATCATATCAGCACTAAGCATACCCAGCTCTAGATATTAGGTGTCCTTCTCATCTACTCTCCTTCCTTAGCATCACACTGAAAATCAGAAAGCCCAGAAAACCCAAACTAATTTACCATCTTTTAAAGAAAACAAGGTTTCATCAGTTTTGTGGTCAGTTGTTTTATGTTCTCTCAAGTCAAACAGCTTGAACCCCTAACATTTGTGTACTCATATTCCCATGTTGGCACGGTGGCGCAGCAGGTAGTGCGCGTGCCTCACAGCAAGACGGTGACCGGTTCGATCCCCGGGTCAGACGGGGCCTTTCTGTGCGAAGTTTGCATGTTCTTCCCGTGCATGCGTGGGTTCTCTCCGGGCACTCTGGCTTCCTCCCACAGACCAAAAACATGCTCATTAGGTTAATTGGTGACTCTAAATTGTCCCTAGGAGTGAATGTGTGTATGTATGTTGCCCTGCAGTTGGCTGGCGACTGGCTCAGGGTGTACCCTGCCTCTCGCCTGTTGACAGCTGGGATAGGCTCCAGCCCCCCCCCCCACCCGAAAGGGATAATTGGGGGTATAGAAGATGAATGAATGAATGAATATTCCCATGTTGAAAATGACATTATGAGTTGACCTGACAGCAGAAATATTTACAAGTTTAATTGCTAACTGAACTGTAGGGTAAGAGGTAGGATAAGAAAATAATGCACAAGGTGTCCTGCAGTAATAAAATAATTGTTATCTTTATGCTAAGTTGTCAATTAATTCAGGATGAAGCATATAGCAGTATGAATATTGTAATATTTCCAAACAACTGTCATTGGTAATCTTTGTAGTTAGTTAGTGTATCATATTGTTTAAGACCCAAATGCAGTACCACCAGTACATAGAGATTTCTGATGCTGACCCAGTGGCCATTCTCAAGAGGTGCAGAGAAGGCTGTTCTGGGTTCTGCTGGTGGAACCTGGAAATGAGCTGAGAGTTGAGGATGCGGCAAGCAGGGACCCAGGATCTCTCTTCAGGACCATAACCCTCCCAGTCGACCAGATACTGATGACCTCGTCCTTGGTGGTGGGAGCACAGCAGACATCGAACAGAGTAAGTGGAACCTCCATTGATGAGTCAAGGGGGTGGAGGAGGTGGATCTGTATGCATCAGTGTACTCTCATAAACTGGTTTCACTTGGGAGACATGGAATGTGGGACAAACCCTCATGGCCTGGGGAAGTTTCATTCTCACTGCTGTCAGACTGATAACCCTCTGGATAGCGAAGGAACAAATGAACCTGGGTGCCATCTTCTTGGACTCCACCTGGAGAGGAAGGTCCTGGGTGGAAAGCCACACCATCAGACCAATTTGGTAAGCAGGAGCCTGGGTGCAACGATGATTGGCAGCGGCAGAGTAGCGATCAGCAGAGCAGAGGAGTGAGGCTCTTGCAGGGTGCGGTGGCAGCAGTAGATGAAGGCTAGGACGGAGTGACAGGAAGCCTCCCTCTTCAGAGCTGGGAAGAGAGGAGGCTGGAACCCATAGACACATTGGAATGGTGACAGGCCTGTAGCAAAGCTGGTCAGAGTATTGTGGGTGTATTTTGCCCACAGGAGCTGTTGCAACTTATTCTGGTTGCAGACAGAACAGGCACTGAAGAATCCCTTGATGTCCTTGCTGAGCATGGACCACCAGAAATGTTGATGGAGGACATCTTGGGTTCTCTGCATCCCCAGATGACATTAGTTTTATCGTGTTGTGATTGGCTTAGAAGTTAGACCAGGGTCATGTTCAAGTCAGATCAGCATGGAAGGGAGAGAGATGAGGCAGGTGTGCTGCAGCAGGCCATTGGGGTACTAAGAAATATTTTATCTTCCCCTGAGACTCTGAGTCACATCTTTGTCCTCGTCCATTGAGCAGCAGAGAACAGGTTCATCTGCACCTAACGTTACAAGCAGCGCAGTGGAAAGTGAGATGAGAGAATTTTTCAGACCTCACAACTCCAAAGTCGCTTCAGCGGGCCAAGCGGCTAATGTAACACAAGGCCAAACTGGAGGATTGCGGCAGTCTTTACAATATCGGACTCAGCTCCCTGCCAAGGAAGAGGTGAGAACAACGTACATGGCAGCTTAACTGGAAGTTGTTAACCTACAAACTTTAAATCCTAAATGTAAGTTCGCTAATTTAGCAACACACTTTGGCACCACAGTCAATGCTGTAGTGTTAGTTAATGTTTTCAAAAAAAAAAAAAAACAAACAAAACATAAATAAAAAATAATAAGGTTTAATAAGGGTTAAATTAAAAATTATTCAAATGACAGAAAATATCGGAAGCTATTCTGTATTTATAAGCTGTTTTTGTAAAAGGGGTGTCGATTTGTAAGTTTTTAACAGGTGGGATGGTCCAGTGGGATTTTGTTACAGAGGTGGCTTGGTCTGTTGGTGTATTGCAGCACAAACACTATATTAACGCAATATTATAGGAATACTACAGGAAGCAGTGTGTCATGATCCTCTGACTTCCATGACTACATGTTGCTCCTCATTTTGAGGATGAAGGTGACAATAGGATAGAGTACATAGGCTACAATATAGTATAGATTTAAGTATTTATAGTATATAGGCTAGTTTAGAGAATATTATAGATCCAAGACGAACAGAACGGCGGAACTGAAAGAAAAGGGCGCAATCACAAATCCGTGTACTACTACAGGGCCATGGATTTATCAATACACAGCACAGGTAGGCTACTGATCTTCCAGAGCCACGGTCGGGGTCATAGATTCCAACTTGCACAAAACTCAGTCAGATAAAGGATGAGTCAGCAGACTAGACTGACATGTTCAACTAAAAAAACCCTCTGCCCCTGCAACCTGCCCACTACTAGGGGATGGAGAGGTGAGATGACAGGTTACAAGGGGGAGGGATTTTGGTAATTTTGCTAACAAGTAGGATGGCATCCCCTCTCGTCATCCCTCAAATCGCCTACTAAATGATGCTCTCTCTCTCTCTCTCTCTCTCTGAGGTTACATTACTTTTGACAGAATATCCTTTTTTAATATATGTAGCAGTAGCTACATTACCCGAGGAAAGCACTGGTTAAGGTTATTGTAATTTTGGTTAATAGTTAGATTTAAGTTGATGAGCTCAATCTTGCTAGAAGAGGTCAGTCAAAGTCTTTATTGTGTATGGGTCAATACTACCGCATTGTAGAGCATGTGAGGACGGACATGGCTGACAGTCTTGAGTATTTTAAGTTAAGGCTATTCCTGTATTACTTCCAACTTGCTACCGTTGCGTTGTGTAAAGTGCAGCAAATTACCCTCTAAGAAAGACTAACAAGGGTCAAAGAATGGAAAACAAAGATGCATTGTACTGACAGCTTCCATAATGTCACTGGAGTAGATTTTGGGTCTGATAGTGAAATGACATTAAATGGGATAATGTTGTAGCCATGGTTTCTACAGACTGCCTGGTACAATCCAGGCTATAGGAGGGACAGTTCTAGTAACAGCGGTTTCACTTTAGATTGTAGTACAGTTTTCTTCTAATGAGTAGCAAATTACCCTGTAATGAGGTGAAACTATGCTAAATAAAAGCCCATTCAGTGTAGTACCTGATTGTTATACAAGCTATGTCTGGTATATATTGTGTATGAATAGCATAGGCCCACAAGCTATGCTGGTAGCATTAAATGTGGTGTTTAATTATATTTGGTTGTACAGTGGCTAATTTGGGTTGAGTAAAATACAGTAGCAGGTTCAGTCAGTCCATATTAAAATATTGTCAGAACTACAGACCATTGTCACATCATTCAGCCCTAAGTGATGGTAACATTATCAACTCTCTTAAGATACTGACAGTGCCTAATTTTAAGTAAAAAGTGTTATTTTAGCTTGTTGAAGGAGAGCCTTTTATGTTTTCTAGATCTTCTTCATCAGCTTGTTAATTTAACTGTATCAATTGGTTTGATATACTCTCTGTCACCAGTTTTAGTGTAGTGTTAAAGGGCATTCATGATTAAATCAATGACAGCCAACTTTTTAAGCAGAGCTGTGGTAGGATTCTAGAAATACAACCTCCTATCCTAAATTTTGCTGTGTTTTATGGGTTGATGAGCACAGAATGCAATTAAATATGAATAATTATCGTATGTAATCTCTACTTTCTTAGGACCAAAACACAGTATCACGACACTTTCAACAAAGACGTCATCCTTCTTCCAAGGCCATCAAGCAGTGTCGTTGTCAAGCATTGCACAAAGGACAAGGACACATATTGAACTGATTTGAATTCCAGAAATCCTGGGACCAGAGTACTGTCACTGAACAAATAAAGGATGCCTTTGGAGGAAAAACTCTCAGCTGATATGAGGTAAGCACTTTTTTTATTATTATTATATCAAGTCCAGACTGTGATATGATTATATTCAAATGAAAAATTTAAATGATATCTCGTCATTTCCAGCAGTGAAAGTTGCATGAAATCAGATTATGACAGATTACAGACAGATTACAGACAAAACCTAAACTATTAAACCAGTTATTAATACTGGCACATTTGATTATGTGGCATCGCTTACATTCCTTGACTGCTGGTTATCTGCTCTGTGCAACCCCCTCCACCCCCCGTTTATTTATTTATTTTTATTTTATTTCATTTTATTTTTAACCTTTTGCAATTTTACCCACTGTTTTTCGGCCTAGAGTTTCTGATGGCATGTGGCAAGAATTAATTTCGCCCAAACTGCGTGCTGGACAGGATCTGGATGCAAATCTCATACATAAAGTATATAAATCGAAAGCCCTATACATCCATCAGACCATCAAAGCCAATTTTGGTATGTTATAAATTATCACATTTGAATTGACTTGCAGAGTATTGTAACAATAACCCATAATTGGTGCACAGGGACTAAAGTTTTCCGTTGCTACGACGTATTTCCGTCGTTTGGATTGCACAGAGATCCAAGAGAAAGAGAAAAAGACAAACACAAAAACACAGGGATGGGGCTCGTTAGCTGATGATTGTAGTTTGACACTTGACGTTCTGCCATGCTGGCTGGGTAACATATGCTGTTGTGGCAGTATAGAGATCTGTGGTTTCACCTGCCTAATTGGCAATGCCACAGCCAATCATTGGAGGCGCACTGGCCTATAAAAGGGGTGATTCCCCTCTGCTCATTCTTCTCTCTCATCGCTCCCAACGGGTGACGTCACGCCGCTGCTGTTTTGTCTCCACTGCTGCTCTGCTGTGATGCCGCTGCGGCTTTGACTTCCCTGCTGCTACAACGCCGCTGCTGCTTTGACTTCA
>JBBMOE010000065.1:1567090-1582893 GCA_037975065.1 Chaetodon trifasciatus | reverse complement strand
CCTCTACACCCCGGTAAGCCTCAGCCCTATGTTAGTTCCCCTTCTTTATTTGGCCCTGTGTGAATGGTATTTTAGTAATTGTTTTAACTCGTTGTTTTTGTAATAAAGCATATGCTCCTTTTTTTTTGTTTAACGTGGAACTGTGTCTCGTCTGCCTTTTCGAGTGAACAAACTTGTGTGCCTTAAAAGTGGGCTTAGTTTAAAAATATTTCCTGGGGCGAAATTCCCCAGGTGGCGTTGTTGGCAACATTCCAGTCAAGTGTACAATCTATCTAGGTTGACGACAAATTTAAAAGAAAACCTTCCCTTATTGCTATCGCTGCCCCCCTCTATCGCCACACTGTTTATATTCTGCTTGTAGTGATGTGTCGGTCGCGAACAAAACCGGCTTCTGCCTGGGAGCCGGAGTGGGATCCGCTTTTTTTTGTTTTTTTTTTTCTCGACTTTTTTTTCCGTTAAAGCCGCACGTGATTGGTCAACTACATGACGTGTGGTGGCTTCAGTATGTACGCACTGAGCAGGAGGGGGAGGAGCGGGAGGAGTTAAAGACACAGTGAATGCGCGCGCGCGCGCACACACACACACACACACACACACACACACACAGAGCCGTGACAGACATAATGCTGGAAAGGTGATAAAAATGAGTGACCACAGGAAATGCAGTAAAATTTGATATAAAGTATGTTTTGTACATTAGTAATTAATTTTACAGGAGCCACTTGGGAGCCAAAAGAGCGGCTCTTTTATGAGAACCGAGTCGTGAGAACCGGCTCTCTTAGAAGAGCCGGAATTCCCATCAGTATCTGCTTGGCTATACCACAGATATATTAAAGCTACACCGCTGGTTTGGCTGCACCGTGTCTTCTGTTATATGATGAGCGACCGGGACTCCTGGCCGGAAAATTCTGGTATGCCAAAATTCATTTTGCAACCGTTTAGTCTAAGTCTAAGAATCACCACCGGCTTTTATCAGTTTGACTCTATCATCATCATATCTACCTACGGTGAGTCGTGACAACTTCATGGAAAGTGTAAACAGAAACTTTGTGGACATGATGGCAAACTAGCTAGGCAGAAGGCATCCTGTCGACCAGCATGCTAACTTCAGCTATATTCAACACTTGGCTGTATGAATGACTGCTTTTCAAGTGAGAGAGTAAACAGATCATGTTTGTCCTTGCTGACATCTGTAGCCACTGGCTCAGCGCTCAGTCGATGCCCGCTGATCTATAATATAGTCTAATATAGCCTACTGTTTTTATTATAGAGCAGTGATTGATGCAGTCACCGTCCCCCTCTCGTGGTCAGAAAAAATGAAACATTGCATTTTTGAGCATTGTAATAGTTGCATTCCCTTTCTCTAAATTATTTCAAGCAGCAATATCCATGCCATTAATACAGTTATTTCTGAAGAATGGCAATGGACAGATCCAGAAAGATGACAATTTGAAAGAAAAGGCAACATAAAGTGTCTTAGTAAACTTCAGTGAACCTTGGCATAGATTCTACAAGTTAATTAACACTGCAGGAGTGATGGAGCACCATTTTTCCTAACGATATTCCCTCATCTGGTGTTTTGCTTCAAATCTCCCATAGGTGTTCAGTTCAGGTGACTGTGGGCTGTTGCATATGATTTACATTATTTTCATCCGCAAACTATTCAATGAGCCCTCCTGCCTCGTGTCAATACTCTATGTGTTTTTCTGCGCGCTAACAAGAAGTTTCAGTCATGAGATTTTTGTTGCTTTAATCCCTGGGTGCATAAACATGCATGTGTAGATTAAATGTCATTTACCTCTGACCTTTGTAATCTCTGTTCTTCTTAAACTTTAATTTCATCTTTTTAGCTATGAACAAATTGAGGAACTATGTATTTTTTTACTCAGACTAGTGCAACATTGGAATGCCTGTTTTAAATTAAATCTAAGCACAGAAATTGACTAAATTGACAGCTGCTTAGTTGGACTAACTAAACTAGTAATAATACAAAGGGATACTGGTACTCACTTTTGGTGTCACTTTTAAGGTATGGACAACAAAAGCAGTTCTTAGAAATGTAATCAGAAATCTTGGTGTTTCCAGGTGCTGTTCATTTTACATTTAATTTGTCTGAAAATATATATTTTTTAAAATATCTTTCTAAGGATGACATTACAGGCTACAGCAGTGAGGACAACAGATGTGAGGAAATCACTGGTTCAGCAATGCAGCTGCGCTCCTCATCTCTAACACAAGATAGACACACCAGTTCAGCGACTGTCTCTCTACCAAACTGCACTTCTGCAGTTCAGAAAATACCAAAAATACCCAAGCAGTATCTCACCCAACCACAGCAGCACTTCAGCAAGCACTTCTTCCAGTCAACTGCCGGTATGCTTACTGGACAGCTGCCCTTCCACCACCTTACACCAACCCTAACCCTATACGTGTGTATGTATGTATGTGTATGTGTGTGTGTGTATATATATATATATGTGTGTGTGTGTGTGTGTGTGTGTATATATATATATATAGTGCGTCTCAGTACAATTTGTCGTTATTTGTTGTTAGTATTTTGTAAGTTGATTGTTATTTCAAATTTCAATTTTTCATTTTGGGTAGCACGGTAGTGCGCATGCCTCACAGAAAGAAGGTTGCGGGTTCGATCCCGAGGTCTGGCGGGGGCCTTTCTGTGCGAAGTTTGCATGTTCTTCCCGTGCACGCGTGGGTCTCCGGGCACTCCGGCTTCCTCCCACAGACCAAAAACATACTCATTAGGTTAATTGGTGACTTAAAATTGTCCGAGTGTGAGTGTGAATGGTTGTTTGTCCGTATATGT
The DNA here is from genome assembly GCA_037975065.1 of Chaetodon trifasciatus. Lineage (NCBI taxonomy): Eukaryota > Metazoa > Chordata > Actinopteri > Chaetodontiformes > Chaetodontidae > Chaetodon > Chaetodon trifasciatus. The sequence goes on along the minus strand of JBBMOE010000065.1, from coordinate 1,580,072 downwards.
TGCCTTGCAATCGACTGGTGACTGGTTCAGGGTGTACCCCGCCTCTGGCCCGTTGATAGGCTCCGTTGATTTTCCTTCGGCACGAGCACGGATATTGACGAGTTTTACTCGTATCATGCTAGTACTTGTCAAAAATGCTTTATACTCGAAGAGCTGGATACTCCAACCATGTATTCCTTTAGCTCTGAACAGTAATGACTTCATGAGCTTCTTTAATGATAAAATTCTTAGTATTAGAGACAGAATTCATCGGCTCCTGCCGTCAACAGGTACTGTTTTGTCTTCAAACACAGAAACTGTAGAAACTGTTTCTCAGCCTGTCGCAGTTTTAGATTGTTTTACACCTGTCGACCTTCACCAACTAATTTCAATAATTTCATCATCAAAATCATCAACCTGTATTATAGACCCCATCCCGACTAAGCTGTTTAAAGAAGTATTACCTTTAATTGACTCTTCCGTATTAGACATGATCAATCTGTCTTATCACAGTAGCTGTGATAAAACCTCTACTTAAAAAGCCTACTCTTCATCCAGGGGTTTTAGCCAACTATAGACCGATATCCAACCTTCCCTTTCTCTCAAAAACTCTTGAGAAAGCAGTTGCTAATCGGCTGTGTGACTTTCTACACAAAAATAGTTTATTTGAGGATTTCCAGTCAGGATTTAGAGTGCATCATAGCACAGACACAGCACTGATTAAAGTTTTTATTTTTTTTTATTATTTTCATTGCTACGCAGATGATACCCAGCTATATTTATCAATGAAACCAGAAGAAACCAGTCAGTTAACTAGACTACAAGCGTGTCTTCAGGACATAAAGACCTGTGTGGAGATGAGTTCACAGAATAAGAAGTTAAATACAAAGGTTAATGTAAAAAGCCACCCCCCATATTTCATTTAATTTCATTTAATTGTAATTTAATTTCATTATAGCAATGTAAAACATAAAGTGTTAAAAAGCTAAAATGTCCTGCCTGCCAAAATACATATTCCTGGTTGTGTATAAAATAGCGATTGTGCTCTGAGTTCCTGCATTTAAAACAGTGTATAGGAGAGTAGGTGTTGTTGCCTCTTTTCGCCACAAGAGGGAGTATCCCCTATAGTGAGCACCTCTGCCAATTGTAAATAACAGCACTTCCTGCTGAGTTGGACAGAGATGTGTCGAGATGTAATGCGCTGTTTCATCTGTATATTTACAGGTAAGCAAACTGGGTAATAAGTGAACAGAAATATGCAGGGAGTTATGGCAAAAGTGGGGAAAGTTGGCCGTTTATTCCCACTGAGTATTTGAAGTGTAACTGGAGCTGTTGTGTGTAAAGTTAGCCGCTAAGCTAATTTTCGGTGTAGACGCCGGTGCTATGCTAACTCCGGCTGTAATGTGTAGGAACCCAATCATAGAATATTTGCTGTGTTTTATTCACTTGTACCCATTGGAAAATAGAGTGATTTGGAAGCAGGGCGCCAGATACACTTTGTGTAATTGTGTTATTGTGTTGTATTTTATTTTATTTTTTTGTATTTTGCATTTGGGGGAAATTCAGTCATTCATTCATTTAAAGCAAATTGTAAATAACAGCACTTCCTGCTGAGTTGGACAGAGATGTGTCGAGATGTAATGCACTGTTTCATCTGTATATTTACAGAATGAAAGTAAAGGAAGAAAAACACAAATCACACTGACTTTTTATTCAAGTGTGCAACACCTGGATGACCTGCAATTTTCTGATGCTAAACTCGGACAAAACTGAAGTTATAGTAGTAGGCCCTAAACATCTTAGAAACTCACTTTCTGATGACATAGCAGCTATGGATGGCATTGCGCTGGCCTCAAGCACCACTGTAAAGAATCTGGGAGTTGTCTTTGATCAGGACATGTCCTTTCACTCCCATGTAAAACAAATTTCAAGGACTGCCTTCTTTCACCTGCAGAAAAACTAGTCCATGCATTCGTAACTTCCAGGCTGGATTATTGCAATTCCTTACTATCAGGCTGCCCAAATTCGTTGCTGAATATTCTCCAGTTGCTCCAGAACGCTGCAGCACGTGTTCTAACAAAAACGAGGAAGAGAGATCATATATCTCCAATATTAGCAACTCTGCACTGGCTCCCTGTAAAGTTTAGAATAGAATTTAAAATTCTCCTCCTTACTTACAAAGCCATAAATGGCCAGGCACCTTCTTATCTTAAAGAGCTCATAGTACCTTATTACCCCACTCGAACACTGCGTTCCCAGAATGCAGGCTTACTTATGGTTCCTAAGGTCTCCAAAAGCAGAACAGGAGCCAGAGCATTTAGTTATCAAGCTCCTCTCCTCTGGAACCATCTTCCAGTCTTTGTCCGGGAGGCAGACACTGTCTCTACATTTAAGAGTAGGCTTAAAACTTTCCTTTTTGATAAAGCTTATAGTTAGGGTTGGCTCAGGCTTGTCCTGGACCAGCCCCTAGTTATGCTGCTATAGCATTAGACTGTCGGGGGACCTCCAAAGATACACCGAGCTCCTCTGTCCCTCTCTCCCTCTCCATCTGCACGCTTTCATGTCCTGCCACGGCGTGGTACTAATTTAGCTCCTTCCCCGGAGTCTCTGTGCTTTGTCGTCTCGCAGGTTCCCATGGACAGTGGCTGAATCTGGATCGTGGATTACAGCTACGTCTCCTGCCATGGCCCTGTCTGACATCCACTGCAAATGCTACTACTGTTATTACATCCACTGTCACTGATACTGTGACTGCATGTCTGTCTGTCTCTCTCTGTCTGTCTGTCTCTCTCTCTCTCTGACTGCATTTCTGTCTGTCTCTCTCTGTCTGTCTCTCTCTCTCTCTCTCTCTCTCCGACAGCATTTCTGTCTCTCTCTCTCTCTGTCTGTTTCACTCTCTCGCTCTCCCTCTCTCACCCAACCGGTTGAGGCAGATGGCCGCCCACCCAGAGCCTGGTTCTGCCTGAGGTTTCTGCCTGTTAAAAGGAAGTTTTTCCTCACCGCTGTTGCCAAGTGCTTACTCATGAGGGAATTGTTGGGTCTCTGTAGATAAAAGAGCACGGCCTGTACCAGCTCTATATGTAAAGTGTCCTGAGACAACTTTTGTTGTGATTTGGCGCTATACAAATAAAACTGAATTGAATTGAATTGAATTGAAAATTGAATACTCGTCTGAAACGAGTATCCAGCTCAACCCTAGTAAATACAGTGTTTTTTCTGTGGGTCTTTTTTCTGCTCTTGTCCTCTTTTTTCTGCTCTTGTCCACTTCTGTTCTCTGGTGTGCTGCTTGTGTTGCTTCTTATGTTCCCCTTGACTTATATTCTCACAGATTCCATGGATGCTGTATTAATGTTGATATTGTTAGTTTAGTCATCTTATTCAACAAAGGACACGAATGTGTCATGAGACATGAGTTCAGTCAATTTATTGAGTTCTCCAGAGCCAAAAAGCTTCAATAAAAAGTGGTTTCACAAGTGTTTAACTATTTGGGCGGCACAGCAGGTAGTGGGTGTGCCTCACAGCAAGAAGGTTGACGGTTCGATCCCTGGGTCGGGCGGGGCCTTTCTGTGTGAAGTTTGCATGTTCTTTCATGCTTGCGTGCGTTCTCTCTGGGCACTCTGGCTTCCTCCCACAGACCAAAAACATGCTCATTAGGTTAATTGGTGACTTAAAATTGTCCCTAGGTGTGAGTGTGAATGGTTGTATGTGTGTTGAATGAATGAATGATAACAATTTGTTTGAACATTTAAATTAAGAAATAACTTTAACGCGTAAATGTGGAGGTTTGAGCTAACAAAAGAGGCTTTTGTCCTCCTTGTGTTGAGAGACCATGGTTATTCCACTGGTTCTGAAATTCAGTAGCAGCCCTTTGAATTCGTGGCAAGTAAATATATGAAGATAAAATAAATGGAGCTCATTAAGTGAATCTAATACACCGTGCTCCCCCATAAAGTTGAAAAGATTTACAAAATGAAATGACACTACTCGATTTAGCTCAGCCCATAAAATCTCAATTCTTTGATTATGCACTGATCTGCCAGTAATAACACTATGTCTGTTTAATGCTCTCCTGTAAAGCAGGAGAAACAGTCTCTTTTGTTAAGATTATTTTTGGGCATTTCTGCTTTATTTGATAGTGACTGTAGATAGACAGGAAAGATGGGGGAGAGAGAAGGCGACAGAAGGCGAAGGTCTGAAACTGTGCTGCAGTAATATGTGGTATATGCTCTACACAGGGACCCACCGGGGCACCCCAGCTGTTTTGCTTTGATGCTTAGTCTATGTTGTTGTAGACTTAAAATTGTGAGTGCAGAACTTATACTTGTAATGAAGTGTTTTTACATTTACTTTAATTTAAATAAAGGATTTAAGCACCTCTTCCACCACATCCAAGTGGATTGTTAAAGACTGACTAATGACTTTGTGCTACTTAATTTACCTTAAGTTCTGTTGGGAATTTACTCACCATAATTGATTGGAGGTTGGAACACTGTAAATTCGTCGACGTATTGCAGAGCATCTTCTGAAGGACCGTCCAAAAGGGTTGATTTCTTGCAGACTCTGTCTGACATGCCATCTTTGAATGCATAACCCATGTGACCTCAAGCTCCTGTGCACATATCGTTCACCTGCATTTGTGGTGGACTGAAGAATTTCACCAACAACTCTGTTCAAGTTGTCATTTGATAGTGTTGCATATGTCAGTGGTTGAATGCCAAGCCGCTGTCCCTGCCTGTAGAGAGTCCGAGAGCTTACCCCAAAGCATGTTGCAGTGCTTTGCCAGTTCATTCCAAGGGATACTAAATAAGAGATTTGCTCTCTTGAAATGCTGTACTGAGGTCTGCCTTGATGTCCAGTCATGACAGGTGGAGGCAACAGGATATAACTGTTCTCAGACCTGCTTCTTTGTTGGGTTTCATAAGCAGTCAGCAAAAAATGAAGACATCAACACAAGGACTCTAATGTATTGAGACGGAGAGACAGACAGACAGGCTGACAGGAAGTGAGACAGGACGATAACAGAACTGACAAGATGGGACTGGACAGTTGATAAACACAAGGATGTATTCTTAGTGATTGACTAGAATGATCTATGATTCGTATTGGGTGGTCACGGTTGAATGTTGAAAGAGCTTTGGCAAAACGTGTTATGCTTGAGTGTTGCTAGTGTGTAAATAAATATGTGATGTAAAAGAGAAGAAGAAAGAAACAAACACACACACACAAAAGATAGGGGGGCAGAGGGAAGGTGGGGGGGGTTACAGAGCGGAGGAGGGAGGTGTCTGGCAATATAATATACGGCTTGTAGTTATGTTTTTGTTGAATTTAGTAACTGTTCTCTCCCAACCCCATATTTCCTTGTCAGTGTGTTGAATGACATGAATTTCATTTCTTATTATTATTTCTTGAATCTTCAACAAATCTTGAGATCGACAGAAATGTGATGAATGTGATGACAAAGTTCTCCATATAGCCTCTCATGACCAAATGAATCTGTAGCTTGTCTTTGTATTTGTAATACTAGTAATACTAGTAATACTAAGACTGAGCTTTTGGAAACATCATTATTCAGATGTATGTCATTTAAAACTTTGATATGTACAGTCTCAGTGCTGTGGTGTGGATGAAATCCAGACTGAAATGCATTAAAAAGATTGTTCTGCATCATGAAAGCATGCGTTTGTTGAAAAATCTTCCCTAGAAAGGGAAGATTTGATATTGGCCTGTAGTTACTTATTACTGAAGCATCCAGATTAGTCTTTTTTAGGAGAGGTTTTATTACTGCAGTTTTCAAGGCCTGGGGAAACTGATCAGACTGAAGAGAATTATTTATTATCTGCAACACATCTGGAGCTATGCAATTAAAAACATTTTTTAAAAAGTTTGTTGGCAGAGTATCAAGACAGCATGTTGTGGATTTTAACTGTGATACAGTTTCTGTCAGCCTTGTATGATCTAGAAGGTTAAAATAGATTAAATGGAGAACAAGAAAGCACAGGTGGACTTATCATTTTGCCTGAGCTGGAGCTGCACACTGTTTGTCTTATCCTTGAAATTTTATCTGTAAAAAAGGCTGCAAAATCATTGCATGACTTGTTGGATAGTGGTTTAGGAGGGACTGATGCTGTGGTGTTTGTCAGTCTATCCACAACAGAAAACAGAGTGCGGGCATTATTACAGTTTCTGTTGATAATCTCTGAGAAGAATGGTTTTTTGCCACCTGCGCTCTGCGTGTCTGCAGACTCTTTTCTGGACTTTGACCAGTGTGGTGTTTCTCCAAGGTGCCTTTTTCCTTCCTGACAAAACTTTGGTCTTAATTGGGGCGATGGAGTCAATAATAGTCATAACTTTGGAACTGAAACTATTTACAAGGTCATCAGTTGAAGCTGAGGGCAGTGTTGGTGATGGTGTAAAAGACTGAGTGAAGACTGCACAGGTGTTATCATTAATATAATGCTGTTCCACTTTTGTTAAGAATAGCAGGTGTGGCCATTTTAAATGACACACAGTAATCATCAGAAAGAGCAACATCCGTCACCACGACCTCAGAGATATTAAGCCCTTTGGAAATAACCAAACCTAATATATGCCCTTTGTTGTGTGTTGAATGTGTTACAAGCTGAAATAGGCCAAAATGATCCAGGATGTTTGAAAGTTCTTTAGCACATCCATCTTTGAGATTATCAACATGAATGTTGAAGTCACCCACTAACACAACACAGTCAAAATCAATACAAACAACAGACAGTAGTTTGGCAAACTCATTGGAAAACTTTGCATTGTATTTTGGGGGTTTGTAGATGGTTTCGAAGACTGATTGACAGGGAGACTTTGATTGAATGGCAACATATTCAAAAGATTCAAACTGACCATAAGAGACTCTCTTGCACTTATCATTAAACAAAATGGCGACTCCACCTACTCTCTTATGCATTCTTACTTCACTTATGAAACTGAAATTCAGAGGGGCTGACTCATTGAGAACTGCTGCACTGTTATTTTGTCCTAACCAAGTTTCAGTTAAAAACATAAAATCAAGCTTGTGCTTGATGATAAAGTCATTGATGAAGAATGATTTGCCTGCTAAAGACCTAACATTTAAAAGAGCTAACTTAAATGTGCTAAAAAGTCCAACATCCCCATGTTTTAGAACATGCTGTGGCATATATGCCTTATCTGGTGTTTTTTGCTGGATGCAGAGAATAAATTTGCAGAATTCTGTGTGAAGAGTCTCCATTTAGTGTTTGTCCCATTTTGTAAGCTCCTTGTTTACAAGTGAACCCCAGACCTCACAACCCTAAAGGGATACAGGTTCTGTAATGGAGTTAAGCCAAATTTTGATTCTGATATCCAATTTGATTTTACTTTTTACTTACTTTTTGATTTGATCCCTGGCCTCGCTAGTCCAAATGCTGAAGTATTCTTGGGTAAAATATTGAACTCCAAAACTGCCCCCAATGCTGTGCCATCAGTTTGTGAATTCATATGTACTTTGGATAAAAGCATCTGCCAAATGGCTAATTGTAATTTGTTGAAGTTACCTGTGGAGCTGAGGTAAGTATAGTTTTTTTCATGTTCTAAGGCAGTGGTTTTCAATGCCCCTCAACTCAATGCCCACACCTCTTGCCGCCCTCATCAACGAGAAAGCAGTTGGAACCCCTGTATATTGATATTTATGATTGAAATTGTGTATTTCACTGACCTATTTGAGATGTAGGCCTACCCTCTGTATTCATAGCCACTGTAGCCCTGTCATTTAACACAGTCTGATAATTATTATAATTCTACAATCAAATAATAATGTAACTTTATTGCTAAATGTACAATTAATGAAAGTTACGCTTTTTTATTGGTTGAACATATATTTATTATCAAATCCCAGCATTAATTAAGCTCCTTCACTGATCTAACTTGAGGATCACAGTTCAAAACAATGATTAAAAAAAATCCTGGCCAGTCAAAAAATACAATGAGCTTGCACAACAGAGAGTACAGAGAGAACACAGTAAACTGGCTTATGTGACATTAACGGTCGCTGAGCTGCTAAGATGACAAAAAAGACTTTTTAACATGCGCAAACTAATTCTGCGTGTTATTTTCGTTGGGTCAGAGAACTGCACTTTAGTGTGAGCCCTGTGCTTGGTGGTTTTCAGCCAGCTTCTTCACCAGGGGATGAAGAGAAGTTAATTTCAACCTGAGGGCACCCGAGGCAACCAGATTTAGCCAGTTACGATATTTGGACTGCATATGCAGGAGGTAGGAGGTATGAAATGCGAGGAAAAGGAGCCAGGTCTTGTCCCAAAGAGCAGGGTAATGTTGGCTATATGTTCCTCACATTACACACCAGCCGGACACATGGAAGGTTGCCTGGGCCTCTTCATTGCTCTGGAGGTCAATAAGACGTTCTTGTATATCGGCCATGCGCTCCATGACATCGGCCTGGAGGGGCTCCACCACCCCGATGGGGACAGCGAGATTCTGGAGGTCCCTGAAATGGATTTCCATGTCAGCCTGCTCTGCCCTCAAGTGATTGGTGTAACGGACCAGAGACAGGTATAAAACACAATTCTGTAAATGTACTTTTGGGCTATTTTTGTTTCTTCATTAGGCAGTACATGATTTATCATTGGTGAATTTAAAAATTGGTAGGCCCCATGATAACCACAATTGTAGTCTATCTATAATTACTATTATTACAACTACAAGAATAATAGGTTATTATTATTATTATTATTATTATTATAACTGACGCTGGCTTACGCTCTGTCTGTACAGTTCCAGCTTGGCTAGCAAGCTGCAGATGATGGCCTTGGAGTGGACAGTTCCCCTGCAGCTTGAGTATCCTGCTAAAGTACAGCACTTATTATTATTAGTTTCTTTGCATCACTGTTTTAAATGTATTCTGAGTTATGGGAGCAGTCCCCCTTCTGCACAAAATTAAGCACAGAAAAAGTGATTAACGCTGTAAGTTCACACCTTCCAGAAAAAACGTTATACTGAAAGTTAGTGTAGTCAATGACATGTTGTAATTAATGCACATTTTGTGTTCATCTTGAAGGGACATTGCTGTAGATATAGTCGCTGCTGCTGTCTGTCCTGCTTGAAACCATTTAAACAAGGTGACAGCATTTGTTTGGAACTACGAAGAGCTACATGAACCACATGACCACATGCTGGCGAGATCAAACAGAGTTGCGGGTCTCTCCTTCAAAGTTGCTGGCCACATGTGTGTGTTTCCACCCTTGTATGGAAGTCCATTTCCACCAGACAATGGGAAAAAAAAATGAAATTTGTAACCATTTCCAAAAAAATGGGACACTGTGTGAAATCTAAATAGACATGATGTGATGATTCACAAAGCACAAGCACATTAAATACTGAAACTGAGAAATGTAGTTGTTTTTTGAAAATAATCTCATATAAATTATATATACCGTATATATTGCAATTATAATTACATTTGTCATTTAGCAGAGTGACGTACATATGAGATTTTCATACATCACAAGCAAGGTTCTAGACGGGAGAGAACAATAAGAGTAAGTACCCTAGTGCAACTTTCTGGTCCAACTGCACATTGGTGCTACGAGACAGTGCTACGAAGTAATGCAAAAAGTGCATAGAGTCGACCGAGAGGTTTTTGGGTTTTTTTTAAATTTTTTTATGAAACTTGGTGTTCGGTAAAGACCTTGGTCTTTATTCTTTTTCTAAAGATCGAGAGGGACTTTACCGAATGAATGGAGATGGTAACTCCACAGAAGAAAAGAGTCTATCGAGAGACTTGGGGCCTTTTGGAGGTGGCAGCACTAGGCACTGTTCCTGGGCAGAGCGTAGTAAGCGGGAGGGAGCATAAACCTGAATGAGGGAGTTCAGGTAGGTCAGAGCAGTTTAAGTGGCAATTTTGTAGGCAAGCATCAAGGATTTATACTTGATGCGGGCAGCAACTGGGAGCCAGTAGAGGGATATGAACAGTGGAGTGGGGGATGTACTTGTACTAGGAGTTGTGTTGCATGCTCAGGCAGGTAGGGTCTGATCTTCCTGATGTTGTACAGGGCAAATTGCCATGACTGAGCAACAGAGGTCACATGCTCTTTAAAAGTTAGTTGGTCAGCAATAATGACACCCAAGTTTCTGGCAGATTTTGCAGGAGCTCACTCCTGCAAGAGAGAATGAAGTGCCACAGCTGTGCTCCCTCACAGCCTGTCGCCACGGCTGAACCCGCCCTTTCAGGATTTCGCCAGCTAGTGACAGATAGAGGGTGTGACCCATGTCAACCGACCCTACTATCGAAACTCAGAGAGTGAGAGCAAGTGCTCCGTGACACAATAACGACAACAAGTCTGCTAACAGCCTAGCTCCTAGTGTGAGCCATAAATAACAACAGAAAACACTTGCTGATCAATTGCCAACTCCTATCATCCACAACCTAGCTTGCTCCGCTCTATATATTGGCAGGTATTCATTAATCCTTTAATCTTTGATCCTGTGTGTATCAGAAGCCCTGTGATTGCCTACCTGAGCCCTGAGTGAGTGGGCCGAGACCCACCTGAGGCTATGCTCCTCTCTTCATACTCCACTTTCACATCCTGTCCCTTAACACAACGCAGTGGTTGGGTTTATAATTACTTTGGTGAAAGAAATATCACTTTAATGCCTTTACAGACACGACACATAGCAGTTTTGTATCAGTTACAATCCAATTTATGACAGCTGGGGTCTGATTTTTCTAGTTTTGTTCCTCAAACTAACCATACGGAAGACTTTTTTTGTTTCGTCACCTTTTATATTCACTAACTGGACAAATTCTGAACATGATTAGATGTAATAAAGAATAAATACCTTTATATTTTAATTTTAAGTTACATATGATTCATTTATTCTATTTTAAGTTACATATGATCAATTTTGTTCTGCTTGTCAATTTTAGGACCATGAGCTGCAGCAGCTGACAGGTTAACAGACTGCAGAACAACAGCTGATGTGTTTGTTTAAGATACGAGACCAGCTGATAATCAGTACAAACCTCATTAACAAACTCAAGAGATAAGAGACAGCTCCCACTGAAAATACCTTCAGATAGCAGATTTTGAAGGGAAGACAAATTCTGTTTGAAAATGTTAAAAAATGTTTGTAATATTTAGTTTGCACAATTTGGTCACCTAAGCATGTTTTTTTCCCATCCAAAAATGTATGTTTATGTTACTTCAAGTGTCACATTTGTTTCAGTGATATAAATACAAATTCAAGTGACAACATAATTTCATTTTCACACAACACAAACAAAACTCGTGCAACAGAGCAATTTCAGAAACACATAATCAATACATGTTTATAGTAAATGGCCAAAATGCCACATCAGCTCACAGTTTTGTGCAAACAGAAGACACAAAAAACAAAGACTGTCTTCTTTTACAAAGAAAAAAAAGACACATTAAGCTACAGATCCTGTCAGAAACAAAAAGAATACTTTTCATAAAAATCTTATGTACAGCTGGAATAATAAGTATAAAGAAACAGAGCTTATATGAGATGAACTTCTGCTGCGGTCCTTGTTAAGCTGATGAATAACTTCTTTAAAGAAGATGGAGCATGAATGCATATGTAAAGCTGTACCTGTGAGAACTAGATACACGTGATCACTGACCTAATCATTATTATAATTTGGGTCTTTTGCCATCCATGCTTCCTTTTAAAATCCGCACTGTAATATTTTTTTCTTTTACAGGTCATTCAGTACCCAATCCTAAAATGTTCAAATCTATCAGTGGTCTACTTTAAAGATATTTACACCTATTTCTAAAAAGGTCTTGAAACAAGACAATGCACAAGATGAATTGTCATCCATGACGTAAGAAACTGCTTGGTTAACTTAGAATTTACTGAATTCTCGAAAATGCTATGAGTTGGTCCAGTGGTATGTCCACTCAATCCCCAGTGCCCCCAAAATCCCCATTTCACAAGCAGCAATGAAAGGTTCAGTTTACAGCAGAAGTCCCAATGAACCACAACATCAGAAGTCTACATAAACCACAACAGTCAAACTGTAGACTTTAAAATCCAGTATACTGAAGGTAGCATGCCTTGAAGCATGAAGGTTCAACTCCTGATAGCCAGTTTTCAAACAATATTGTACTTCTCCACAGACTGTCTCATTTGGACAAATTACAATAAAGGAGAAATCTTGCATAGTCCCCAGCTCAGTGTTTGACTTAAATCCTGTTGGTGTGTCCAGCATCCATGTTGCACAAAATCTTCAAAAGAGAAGCAGAGGAAGAAATACCATCGGATACAGGAAACAGCCGCTCCAAACTGACATGACAGCTGATGAACGAAACCAACGCACCCCCTCAGACTCATCTGGGAAGTGGAGAAAGACAGAAAACTAATGAAGAACTGGTCTCATCATTCAATGCAGAACTCAGGTGCAATTTTGTATATATTTATTGCAACTTCCTCATTGCATCACTAAAAAAAGGGTCACACATTCCTTGACTGCCTTTAGCTTTGATTATGGCATGCATTCGCTGTGGCATTGTTTCGATAAGCTTCTGCAACGTCACACGATTTATTTCCGTCCAGTGTTGCATCAATTTTTCGCCAAGATCTTGTATTGATGATGGGAGAGTCAGACCACTGCGCAAAGCCTTCTCCAGCACATCCCAAAGATTCTCGATGGGATTAAGGTCCGGATTCTGTGGTGGCCGATCCATGTGTGCCTGATGAATCCTAGCATCATCACCTTGGAATATGCCCGTGCCTTCAGGGAAGAAAAAATCCATTGATGGAATGGATTTTCACTACATTCAGGTAGTCAGCTGACCTCATTCTTTGGGCACATAATGTTGCTGAAACTAGACCTGACCAACTGCAGCAACCCCAGATCATAGCACTGCCCCCACAGCCAGTAGGCACTAGGCATGATGGGTGCATCACTTCATCTGTTAAATCCAGGTGGCGACATTTTTTTGGCCAGGCTCTATATATATATATATATATGTATATG
>JBBMOE010000065.1:1439757-1566697 GCA_037975065.1 Chaetodon trifasciatus | reverse complement strand
TATATATATATATATATATATATATGAGTGTGTGTCAGTACAATTTGTCGTTAGTATTTTGTTAATTGGTTACTCTAAGATTGCCCTTAGGTGTGAGTGTGAGAGTGAATGTTTGTATATGTCTATATATGTTGCCCTGCGATTGACTGGCAACTGGTCCAGGGTTTACCCCGCCTCTCACCTGCTGACAGCTGGGATAGGCTCCAACCCCCTTCAACCCCAAAAGGGATAGGCAGGTATAGAAGATGAATGAATTTTTCATTTTCTACACTGTAGATAAACATAATCTGCACAGTATCCAAGTGTTTAAGGTTACTTATCTGCACTCTTTACTGCAAAAGCTGATACTTTACTTGTGCTATATCGTCTCTTAACTTGCACTTCTTTAGTTACTGCTTTTCACAAGAAAGCTTTGAGAAACACTGTATAATATGCAGGCAAGGGCACACATTTGACTTGGTGAAAATGTCAATATGCTTTAGTGCTCTCAAAGCAATATGCCTTACCAGTAAAGGTTACTGCTTGCCACTGTAAGCATATCAACATTTTCATCAAGCCCTCTCCTGTCTCATCTGGAGAAAACTGAAAAAGTAACAAATTTATCTAAAACATTTCAACTTGACCAGGACCAGTATGCAAGATTTAGCAAGCTCTATTGGCACACTCAGGAGAAATGGAATCTAAGTATGTTTTCATCTAATCACCTGTGGACCATTTGCCAAAACAATGAGAAACAGATGCACTTTTATATTCAGACAACTTAACATGAGGACTCTGACGCTATCGAGGGATATTTGTGTAGAGCTTGATGATTGTGGCAGTCTTTCGCATTTCAGAATAAAAGCCTTGACCTGTAAATGTGGAGGAAGGGCTTGTGGGCATTCAGAGATGCATTTACAGTCAGTGGGAGTTCACTGTTAGCTTTTAAATGCTCTGACTGCCAGGCGTTGATGGCTCGTCTACACCTTTGCTGCTCATTCAAATGAAAAACACCACAGCTGGTGAAAGAACTGCATGAAAAACTGCCAACTCGGATAGAGACACAGGAAGGACTGAGTCTGTGCATGCACTCAAATGAACCTGGTGGAGTTTTATTTATTATTACTATGTGTGTATGTCTTACCACAGTCTTTGTGGAAAATGTGGGGGAAGCAATGCAGGATGCCATAACCACAGCGGCAGTAAGAGCATCCTTTCTGAACCCACTCCCCATGAGGAATTGAACCACAGCTCCTACAGGCAGATAGAGGGAGCACAAATTACTAAACTAAGAGAAGAATAACTGCTAGAAGGAAGTGATTCATTTAACAGTAGAGTGACTTGTGTCAGCATTGTTAAAAATTGTAAATGCAGAACAGTAGAGTGTTGTTTTCTTGTTGTTTACCTGATGCGTTGGTCATACTCACAGCTCCTTCCTGTGAAGAATGGAAGGCAGGCGCAGAAACTGCCCAGGATACAAGTTCCCCCGTTCTTACAGCAGCTACGACTCTGCTCTGCGCCTACAAGAAAAAAAAAAAACACACATCAGAATTGTAGCCAGAAGTACATATAACAAACTAAATCCATTTCCTTCAAAAAGACCACAGAACTGTAGTTAGAAAAAAACCTCTAACATTAAACATCTTTTTAAAGAATTTTCTGTGAGACTATTTATTAGAATTAAAGCTGTTGCTTCACTCCAGAATGCAGTGTACAACTTGCTGGACATTTCAACCACTTTGCCTTTTGCTTTGAACTCAAATGGAGGCTTCTTTATTTCAGAAATGAAGTTCCAACAATAGAATACAGTCAACCATTAACAGTGACATCAAAGGTCACAGGGGGTTGGGTGTAAGGGGGTGTGAGAGCCCATCGGCTCCGAAACAACTTGCTGGAGAATAAATTAGATATTGCTAGATCTATATGGGAATTTCTTTGTTAATGAAAAGCTCTTAAGTTTTAGGACCCTGTGAGTCCAGTTGTATTCCACTGCAGGGCCCCCATACCCGAGGTTGAGCCTCTCTCTGCCTTATCTGTGTCTATGAGATAAACCAGTCTCTATCTTGCAGAGCATTCCTGTCGTCATCTGCTTCCCATCAGCAGACAAACACTGAGAGTCAGAGCAAACATGTAAAAATAACAGAAAAACACTAAAATTAACTGTTGGTGACCTGGAACATCCAGACTCTTTGTCATCAGTGAGTTTTTTGGCTTCATGGTTCAAAACATTTGCAGCAAAAACAAATGACAATTTACAAAGAATTTCAATAAAATTAAACAACATTTAGTGATTAGAATATATAATAAAATGTGTTATTACACACTAATCTTTCTTGTTTTGCTGTGTCAATTGGGACATGAGCAGCCTACTTTTCCTGTGTTTTAGATTTTATTCTCTATCTAATTATGTTATCTGAATAACTTTATGTTGCAGTCTTTTGGGAAATATCAAGTGCACACTTGTGTACATATCCTTCTCTTCCAGCACATTATTCTATCTTTTTCTGCAACCAGAAATTTTATTTTCTGCTGTAATATATACCATGATCTACTCTGCAAGGAATAAATTCTTGGGGGAAAATGTATTTCAATTTCTGCTTTTACTCATTTGATTTTCTATTTTATTTGTTGTATAATCTCTTTTTCTTGACTTAAAACTTGCCACATTTAACTCTGAGAGTCTAACAAAAATGGGGTTCCGCCTTTCAGAAAAACCTACAAACATAACACGACCTCATAACATAACTCATTCCCACACTTTGAAACATGTTGATTATTGTTGGGAATATTCTTTACAGACTTAAGCATGTTTAAGAGCTCAGTTACAGAAAAAAACCTAGATTTTTTTTTTTTTGGCTGAACCCAAACTGCCTCTGTCTGTCTGTTCTAGGCAAAGTGGTAAATTCTTTTCTTCGTTTTTTTTTTTCGTTGCTGTTGTTGTTGTTGTTCATCCCCATCTGTGCATACAGTGCTAACTTACTGCCTGTAAGGCCAACGAAGGGCAGAACAATGCTGGCATCACGGTGTTTATGGTCACCACTGTTTGATGAGCTCGCTTGGGTATAATGACCCAGGAACTCCTGCGAGGGCTGCAGGGATTTCACCACCAAGGAAGAAGGAGCTGATAAAAAGGGTGAGGAGGAGGATGATGATGAGGAGGAGGTCTGGTCTCTGCTGCACCCATCTCCCTCACAGCCTGAAAAATAAGAGGCAACAAAGTTGGATGTTATCAAATTGTGTGATCATCAAAATCCACTCTCCTGACTGCCTCTCTTCTTCTCCCTACTTTCGTTCCCAGTCACCCTTCCACCTTCTTTCTGTCTTCTACTTTCCCTTGTTTACTCTCTGTTTCCCAGCTAACCACATTAATCGATCTATCAAAGTTACATTATTGTTGTGAGGTAAGGCAACGCACATAAATTACCATGCAAAATGCAATGCCAGTGTCCAGTTGATGGCTACTGTCCTGGGTCACACAACAAAACAGAACAAAAGTTTGAAATTACTCATTTCCACATTGTGGAAATAAGTAATGAATTCATGGAAACCAATGGTTGCCTGGAGTGAGGTGAAATATATGGCAAAAATTATATCTGACCTGTCACATTAGTTTATCAAGTTCAAATCGAAACCAAAAATGACCCAAGTTCCTGCAAATTCCAAAGAAGTTGTACTGTGAAAGGTGTGCACTGATTTTTTAGGATTGAGTTGCTTAATGTAGTTCGATTCGTAAGCTCTGCTAAAGACACATTATTCCTGTCTCAACAGAATTCACGGTCCCTATCAGAACAAAGAAACAGACGCATCGAATGCATCATCGTCTTCCTCATACATCAACAATTAAATAGCAGCGAGCACATAATCGCGTATGCTTACTGTGGGACACAGACCTGAAGCAGGCAGAGAATCAGTAGTGTGGAGGATGACTGCACAGACCACGATCCTGAAAACATCCGAACAAAACAAACATCAGTAATAAGACATACGAACATTAGTTCGTAAAGTAGACAACAGCGTCTGAATGAAGTGGCAACTTGGCATCTCAGATTCATTTCATTATTTTTTCCAGACTCACCTGAGCAGCGGCGTCCAACTCATTTTACGAGAAAAAAAAAAAAAAAACTATGGATTTTTTTCACCGTCTCAACTCAGTAAGAAAGGAAAACCAATTCAAAATAATTGCCAAACAGAATTCTCCCCTGGACAAACACAACAATATATATATATATATAAGCAATAAAACAATAAAAACGTAGAATCGTTAGTATCTGGTGTTTCCAAAGAATATAGATGTGTCCATGAATCAAGTTCTTGTCCTGAGTGAGGTCACTTGGCTGTTCACGCCACCGTCGATTTTGAACAAAAAGCGAAAAAGTAAAAACCGTTTCAATGCTTGAAAAAACCACAAAGAAATAAAAGAAAAGTAAGAAAAGTAAACGACCCAAACATATGCCGCCGTGACCCGTTCGGCAGTGAATATCCTCAGTAAGCGCAGCTGTTAGTCCAAAACCTCTTTTCTGATCTCCAGGTGACTCTCGTACAGGGGGAGGGGTTCCGTAAGACCCGCCCACTCCGGTCTCACTTTCTGACTGACTGTTCAGTTGGAATCAACAATAATGGAAACTGTGCTAAAACATTACGTTTCACCAAAACGGGAAATTCAACTTTTCCTAAGAAAAGAAAACAGCAACAATTAATTTTTCAGACATTATCTATGAATATATTTTGAGAGAATTTTGTCCATAAAGAAATATGTAATCCTTTAGACGTTTTGTAATTTAAATAGCTGTATTTGGCAATAGTTTTTGCTAGACAGTCACTATATATTTGTAGAACTCACTATCTTCAGTTCACTGTGATGTTATTGTCAGAGAGAAGTCAGAAAATGTAGTGATATTTCTAAAATTAAGAAAAAGGGAATAACAATAGACAGAATTTACATGTGTGTTGATGCTGGCATATATAGAAGAAAAATGAAGCGATAGATAATAAAAGCTCTGTTGTCTTTTGCTTAATTGAGAAACATTCCATGTCTGTGATCTATGAGCACATTTGGACTTTTCTTCAAATTTTATTTGGAAATTTGGAAAACCTCTCTTATCTCTTCTCCCTCTTTCTCACCTTCCACCTCCACTCTCTTCTCTGTCTCTCTCATTGATGCCCCTCTTGTTGGGTACATATGTATAGTAACCTCACTCAACCATCCAGTCCTGCCTTCATATGTTAATGACCATGCTGCTAGAAGGAAATTAACTTTTAAACAACATGCCCCTCCCTCTCCACTGCAGACAACAAGAAGCTTTATTTTTCTAGCATTTCTTTTTACATGACACATACACGTCATCTTTTATTACATATCTGTCAACAGTGCACAGTATAATCAGGATGCACATAGTCAAGTACTCAGGTGAATAGCATTCAATGGTGTTTGGTATTCACCCCATACATAGCGCAGTCTTAAAAACAGTCTTTGTACTTCTCTCCTTCACTGTGATCTCAGCTTTCTGCATGGTAGATGATGAAGATGCACCTCCCAGTCACAAGCTGAGCTTCTGATGCCATCCAAAAGTCAACAGCTGGCTTTAGGTCAAATGTTTCTGTGGCAATCTTTGATAGGTGAATGTGCATCAGGGCTGAGAGACAAGTATGTGACACAGTGCAATAGACAAATTTAACCACTTTATTAATGTTACAGTAACTGTCTGGATTGCTTGTATACTGTTTTGACAAAGTTATACACAGAGGAAGCTGCCAAGCAGTTTCTTGCTTGCTTTAAATGCATCAATTCTCTCACAGTTGAGTCTCTGTTGTGTTTCAAGGTGGTTTTTGTGATGTCCTCCGATTTCATCAAAGAGCAGTCCCGAAAATTCAGCTGACTGCAACTTTCCTTTTAATCTCCCCACTGACACTTTGTGCAGTGGTCTGCATTATCCAATATACACCTCATTCTTCTGCTAGGGTTTGGTGTGACATTCCTTTGCAGTTAGCGGACAACAAAGAAAACACATAATGTTGTGCAGTTGGCTGCTGTTTGAATCTCTCACAGACATTGGGTCAAATGTGTTGAGAAGAAATGTGTGTCAATAAGAAATGTTTATTCAATAAATCAATGAAGGAGTCAATTATTTTTTATTCTTGTGGCATACTAAGGGATTTGAAACTGCGATCAGGCTTTATGTTAGGAAATACAATGATAATGCTTTATTCTATGAGACAAAGTTATTTAGTTTTCTGTCACTCTCCTTCAAGGTATACGATTAGATTTGAGTTACACATGGCCTAATCTTGGGGAAATTATTAAACAAATGTTTATGTCCAAGAGTTTGTGGTGTATATTAACTTATCTGAAGCTGAATGAGCAACAGGTTCATCAGTGTGTTATGGACGGATGAATGAGGAATACTAAACTCTCTTTTTTTTTTATCTTTAGTTCCTTTATTAGTTTATCCTTATACTTAAACTTTGGCTTTTGGAGTAAAAGTGGGATCACACCCATCCCCACTTCCATCCAGCTCTGGTTAATCTGTCACTGCTTTGACGATAGAGGACAATTAGAGGTGGAAATGGGTATTTTGCAATCTTTGCAGCATCACAATGCAGTCTGATCTGATGCTAATTAACAGCAGGAGATTCAGCAGCGGGAGGGAAAACCTGATCTGTACACAACAGAAGGTCAGCAGGAGAAAGCTCTCTGCCTGCCACATGACACAAAATGAATTTTGAACG
Source organism: Chaetodon trifasciatus (assembly GCA_037975065.1). NCBI lineage: Eukaryota > Metazoa > Chordata > Actinopteri > Chaetodontiformes > Chaetodontidae > Chaetodon > Chaetodon trifasciatus. The sequence goes on along the minus strand of JBBMOE010000065.1, from coordinate 1,559,992 downwards.
TTAGCATGATTAAGTCGATTTTCATTGTAGTAATTAATGATTATGTCATACGCAAGCACTTCACCTTCCCACCAATGAAGTGTCTGGACCTGGATGGCAAGTCACGTGTTGACAGAATCCTGATGCAGGAGTGGCCTCTTTCTCTGTGTGGTCTGAAAGGGGTGAGTGACCTGGAATAGTGACTTATTGGCCTATGATGGTGCATCAGGCAGAAAAAAAAACTAAAGAAAACAAAATTTTCTGCCACTGCAAAATGAGCCCTGGTCTCAGTCTAGACACAATTGTTTGGCTCTACCTCCTCTGACATTGTAGGAAACGTGTAAAATTCCCTTGCGCTTTTCAAGCAGGGTTCAAATTACAAGGTTGTTTGAGTGGGTATGATCCCCCTAATTAATACTGGGTCCCTGTCACCTAAAGCGGTAAAGACGCCAGGTCAGGAAGGTCAAAATATTTCTATATTCTCCTGTCATGGTAAATATGGCTGCCTGGAGGAATCTTGTAATATGATTTTAGAAACCCTTAAAGCAGACCATACCAAGTAACCTTGACATTAGTTGGATCTCTTGTCTGCCTGCCTCAGTCACATCATTGCGGTGGCTTGCATTGTGCAAGCAAATGGAGATGCTGTAAGTTAATATAAGTAGACAGTTGATGAGGTAGTTTGATACTCTTTCCTTTCTTACTTTCACAGTTTGTGAATTAGGCTGACAAGTGTCTATAGATGAAGTTTAATGTTAGATAATTTATTACCTTAAGTTACATTTCAGCTAACTAAAATTAGCTAGCTGATAGTTCATGACCCATATGAACTAGCACAGTGTTTGAGCATTCTGATCTCCAAGAAGTATTTTAGTCTTGATTCTCTTAACACGTGTATGCTCAAATTTCCTTTCAAGTGGAGTGACAAAAAGAATTGGCCTCGCATCATACCACACAGCTATTCCAGTAGGAAGACAATAGGTAGCAACGCCCATGAGAATTGGTGCTCAATACGTTTCCTTCCATTTCTCATAGGAGAATTTATACCAGAGGGTGAGCTGGCTTGGCAAGTTATACTAGACCTGAAGGAAATCGTAGAGTTAGTTGTGGCACCTGTTCACACCCACGAGACAATTACCTACCTTGATGTCAAAGTGTATTAGCACAAACACAGATTACTTGAGCTTATCCCAGATGAGACGCTGAAACCTAAACACCACTATCTTGAGCACTATCCACACTTGATCAGGTGCTTTGGGCCTCTTGTGGGTGTATGGACGATAAGGTTTGAAGCAAAACACAGCTTCTTTAAACAAGTTGCTCGACACACAAATAATTTTAAGAATATTGCAGTCACTCTGGCAAACAAACACCAGCATTTGATCAGTTATCACTTGCATTCATCCAGTCTCAGTGCATCAAATGTGCAAGTTACAAATGTCTCCATAGTGCCAGTTGATGTTCTGAATGGGGAGGTTGTATTGGTTCTCAGACAGAGGAATCCAGATATTAGTCAAGTAAATCTCACAAAGAATGTCCTCACTAGAGGCATCAACTACAGAAATGGGATGATTTTGGTACGTGGTTCAACTGCTGGAATGCCTGAATTTGCAGAGATCCTACAAATATTTATAGTGGGAGATGAGTTGAACTTCATAATTCGTTTATATTTTGCTTGGTATCAGGACCATTTTAGAGCCTTTCAGTTGACTTTGTCACCAGGTAGAGAGGTTGCCCTTGTTCAGCTTGAGGAGCTGACAGATTGCTATCCACTTGTGACCTACACAGTTGGATACAGATGTATGGTGACCCTGAAGAGACACATCATCATCAGAGGTTTGACTTTCATATGTTACAGTGTAAAATTCTTAAGTAATAAATGTAGTTTTTGTCTACCACATAAGTTTTATGGGTACCTCTCTGTACTCATGCCTGCTCTCTACTAACCTCTCTACGCTTCCACTCTTTACTAAACTTCTCACTCCCCCAGCCTCATCAGATCTAGGCAATGACCGTGCCCTGACCATGTACACTGCCTGAGTGATTGAGTATTTGAATAACAAGACTAATACCTGTCTACTCTGTTTGTGTCTCCACCTTAGATTAGCTAAGCAGGATGGCAGGACGAGTAACCTTCAGAGTCCTTTTTGGAGGTGAAGATGATGCAAGAAAACTCACCATTAAATCCGGAATACCAAGAACTGTGGAGGACTTGGCTCTTAAAATCAAAACCTTCTTTCAAGTGACTGAGCAGTCCAGACTTCAGTACAAAGACAAAGACATGGATGATCAGTTCATGAATCTCTTGTCAACACTAGAACTTGAAGATAAAGGTACTTTGAAAGTGGTGTACATACTTTGTGAGACAACCAGGTCCGCTCCACTCACAGAAGATGCCTGCTCCACAATCCCAAGTACTCTTTCCAATGCCAGCTCTACATCACAAGAACCAAGTGATTCAGAGTCCTACACCAGCAATGATACCATCATTTTGTGATCGCCAGAGACCAGGGGCCTCATTTATAAAACTTGCTTACGCACAAAACGGGGCTTGAAAGTTGCGTACGCAACTTCCTATGCAAAGGTTGTGATTTATAAAAATAAAATTAGCGTGAGAATGTGCGCACCGGTACGCCAACTTTGATGCTTGCGTACAAACATTTTGGAGACAAGGGGAACTGGCGGTGCAGATGGTGAGGTGAATTGAAGCCAGATTGATCTCATACATTTAATGTCATCACATATCAGACTATTGACCCGCGTAATCATAAACACCCAAGTCTGCAGTGTTACAGATGTGTGCCTTTAGTGAGCCGTTAGGCCTACTATTGTATGCACAATGTTCATATATCATACTTCCATCTTAAAATGATTCAGAGCGGTGGATGGTACTGATGGATTAGTATTAATTGTGACAAGGTGTATAACAATCATTCAATTTGCTGAGTAAGCATATAAATAGTGAGGTGACACTCATGCGTAATGCTGCACAATGGATGCGCTGGCACTGCTGGAAGATCACGCAAATGGTAGGATGAAGATGGAGAGAAGTTTTAGGGACCACGGAGATTCCCTGGCCCATGATGATGACTGGCTAATAAGCCGATTTAGATTCCCTAGAGCGGTGCTCTTGGATCTATGTGCTGAACTGGGCCCAGTGTTAGATAGACCCACCCACCGGAACCGCGCCATCCTGGTGCATATCCAGGTGCTGACCACCCTGGGGTTTCTGGCGACTGGCTCCTTTCAGCGGGAATTAGCCGACAGGTAAGTGTTTGATATGATTAATATTGTATAATGTTACATTGTCTGTCTAAAGCCCCTTTTGGGTATGATATAATTCAGTTAAATTATGTCTGGGATATCGCAGCCATCCCTCAGCGCCATAATGCCAGCCGTTTTGGATGGCATTATAAAAATGAACAGTCGATACATCAGGTTTCCGTACACTGTGGGTGAACAGGCCAACATTAAAAGGCAATTTGCAGCAATGTCCGGTTTCCAAAATGTAATCGGCGCAATTGACTGCACTCACATTACTGTAAGGGCTCCGAGTGAAATTTACTTATGTGAACCAAAAAAATGTGCATTCACTAAATGTACAAATTATTTGTACCTCGGACATGATCTTGACGAATGTAGTGGCACGGTGGCCTGGGTCAACACATGACTCATTCATCCTGACGCACAGTAGTGCAGGGAGCAGACTGCAGGCAGGCGCTGCGCGTGATGGCTGGCTCCTGGGTAAGTACATAAACACCATTGTATAGATTCTACCCATTAAAGCCTGATTTATAATTACTCTTCTGTTATACCTTGCAGGTGACAGTGGCTACCACCTAAAGCGTTGGCTCCTCACCCCCTTCACCAACCCGCAGAGCGCAGAGGAGGTGCGCTTCAATGTGGCACACTCTTGCACGTGCTCCATCGTGGAGAGAGCCATCGGCCTCCTCAAAGGTCGGTGGAGGTGTTTGGATGCCTCGGGGGGCAGACTGCTTTATCACCCTACAAAGGTGTGTAAAATAATAATGGCTTGTGGAGTTTTGCACAATGTGGCACTGGGGAATGCTGTTCCCCTCCCGCATGGCCTCCCTCCCCCACACCACGAGGACCCCGATCCACGACCACCTCCCCAACATGAGGAATTTCAGCAGGGAGCAAGGCTCCGTGAAGGTGGCATGCAGCGTTTTAAATAAGATGGCAAGTATGTTTCATTTTTTAACAAGATCTTTAATGGAGCTGGCAATGTCAGACATGGCCTCACACATGTTGTCCATCACTGTGCGTATATGCTGGAGTTCGTCACGGACTTCATTAATGGCACTGATGGTGTCCCTTTGTGTTTGTAGGACAGCGTCTGTCAGGACCTGGCCACTTCTAGGTGCGCCATGCTGTCGAGACGCACTGGTGCTGGGGACAGCCAGACCTTCAGCCAGGACATGCCGTGCCTGGAACCTCCTTATCACCCACCGCTTCCAACTCCACAGTGACTGGGGACACAAAGAAGTCAACTACCTTTTCACAAGTCTGTTAAAATATTTACCTTAATAAACAGATAAAACTGTTCTTTACCGGTCTCTGTGGTCTCTGCCAAATTGATGTCTCCTTCCTTCTCTGAAACTATGCCATACACGCTGGCCGTACCAAGGATCGAGGCTATCTTGGTGTCCAGCGGTGTGGGCTCTGATGCGCCCTTGCCCCCACCAGTAGCAGATGCGCTTCAACAGTGCCATGCCACTTTCTTCTTGGCCTCCACCTTCAGATCCGACCACTTCTTTTTAATTTCTGCCACAGATGGCTCTGTGGCACTGGAACTATTCACTGCAGTGACAACGTGCTGCGACTCATTTTTTTTTATTTTATTCATGACGCTACTACTGGTACCACCAAACATAATATCCTTTCTGGCCTCCACCTCACCCACAAGCACCTCGATTTCAGTCTCCGTAAAATTTCTTTTTCTTTTCTCTGCCATGATCGAACATAAAATGCCATGATCGAACATAAAATGCCATTGATCAGCAGGCATATTTATATGCAAAGACATTCATGAGGTACTTTGCATTGACCATTCATGGTAAAATGTGGGTGTGTCGGGGGCGGGATGTGAGGTGAGTCCACCTGCGCAATCTTCCAGGTGGAGTGTGATTTATAAAGGGAAAATTGCGTGCAGATGTGAGTACACACGGTTTTATAAATCCGAATATTTTTTGGCATACGCCATTTTCAGTTTTTGGGCGTACACACACTTTTAGTATGGATTCTACGCAATGTTTTATAAATGAGGCCCCAGGTCCTGCTCTTGGCCTAAACCCTTTGTTGTGCTGTGCTTCTCATCCTGTGCTGAGATTATGCTCCAGACAGGAAATGATGAGTTCAAGGCACACGGAAATTTCCTGTCTCCTATGCCAAAAGTACGCTCACATATTCTTGAAGGCTTTGCTGAGGAAATAATAAAATACACAGCTTACCCGAGGGATGAGCAGTTTACTGGTTTACTGGAAAAATCAACACGAACCGGATACTGTGGCTGGAAGCATTACCTGAAAATAAAAATGATGAACTTCTGCACCAAGCTGAGGTTTGTGTTTTATTTAATGGGTTTTCTTTTGTTACATAAATGTAAAAAAAATTTAAGGCACCTCATGCTCATCTCCTGTGCCAGACTATTCCCTTTGTTCTGTCACACGCAGCTCGCTGCCGTATACTCTCTTGTCTCTCGTCCCGCTCCTCCTGCCTGCAGTGTTCTCTTGAACTGTTGTACTTCACTGTGAGTTTTCATAGTCACCTTTTGTTCTGCATTATCTGATAGTAGTTTTTCCCAGTAGTCTGGTGATTTTGAGTTTTCATTATTTTGCTACTTTGTAACTGCTCTTAGTTTATTTTTCTGATCATCTCTGTTTTGGTACTTTTCCCCGTTATGGTGATTTTCTGTTCTTCTTGCTTGTGTGCATTTTTCCCTGTTTCAGGTGATTTTTGGTTTGCACATTTGATCAATAAATCCTGGTTTTCTTTGTCTCCGCAACTGGGTCCTGGCCTTCCTTAGCTCATACCGTAACAGTTATTTCTGTAACACACCGTTGCTATGTATAACACACCGTTGCTAGGGAAGCCGATCTGATCCATGATCTGGTCAGAGGATGACCTCGCTCTTTTTTGTTTCACTTCCACTTGTTTACTGTGCGAGAGCTGAGCGCGAGCAAGCTGCAGGAGAGCGAATTTACATAGATACAGATGGAAACTTTATTGATCCCTCTGGGAGCGCCCATGATTTGAGTTGGCCAAACTTTCTGGCGGTGGGAACACACTGCCATCTACTCGTCAAAAAACTTTTACAACACATATTACCCCTTTGTATGAACATTTATTTAACCCATAAGAGTGCCATCAACACTTCTCTGAAGCACGTTACACTTTATGTATGTTGGTCTCAACACATTGCTATGGTGCCACATTTCTTTTCACTACGACAATAGGGCTACACATAATGCAGCCATTAGGTTTTATACTGCAGCTGTCAAAAATCCTATGCCTGTGAGTAACAATGTTGTTCATGATATCTTTTCTTACTACATAGGAAGAACTGCAGCAAGTTGCGCATTTGTGGAATACCCATGTTGTCCAGAATAGCAGAAATGCAGTAGCTCCAAGTGGACGTCTGATTCTCATGTACATCATCCCTCATCTATTTGGAGGACAAGATCACCTGAAAGAGGTCTCTCAGGAAGCAGTGGAGGCTTGTAAACAAGAATGCCAACAGAGGGGACCTCACCCTTGTGATGAAACAGTATTCAACATTTGTTGCCTTATTATGGCAGAGAACTTCTTACACCCACCCACCACACCAGATAAAGGCATGGAGCTGTATCTTTTCCTGAGAGCATGCATCCTAAAAGACTTAGAAATTACCCCATGATTTCTGGAGTATTAAGGCAGGGCGATATTGTCAACTGTTGATTTGATTTGTTGTGAACATTTAATGTATGAGGAATAGCAAGATCACAACCATCATGTTTTAATTTCTTGATCTATTTTGCCTACACTGTACATTTGCACATCAGCAGAGTGTAGTGTTCATGCTCACTTGAATATAGCAACAAATAATTTAAATTTGTTTCCAAAAGTTCATGAAAGAGGGATAAATGGCATGTAAGAGTGAGACATTATGTCAGAATTTAGAATTCAGTGTGGTTATGTTTCTCTGTACCATGTGATTTGTACCTCAGGGGAGGGGGCACACAACAACACAACTCGAGGGCTCTTTCTTGTGCTTTATTCCTGGCATCTGTTCATTTTTGCTTTTCACAAAATAAACAAATGTAAGCATTACACAAAATAAACTGTTTGTGTTTCCCAACATTAAGGTACAATCTATAATCAGTGACAAGGGATATAAGTGCAAGTCTACATTTATTTTGTGGTAACATTTAAAACAACCATTGTAGTATCAAGTTGCTCTTTTGTATTAGGGAACTCATTAGAGAAGTCATTAACAGGTGACAAGAGTATAGAAAAGCGTTCAGGTCTTGAGCTGCACTCTGGAAGAACTACAGTAACAGATTTTTTTTTATTTTTTTTTACAAAGAAGGGCTCACTTCTTTTATAATAATGAATAAAGGGATATAAGTGCAAGTGTACATTTACTTTGTAGCAACATTTAGAACAACAATTGTATCAAATTGCGCTTTCACATAACAGTAGACCTACTTTTACATGCAGAGCATGTATTAGGGAACTCATTAGAGAAGTCATTAAGTCATTAATTAGGTGACAAGAGTATAGTAAAGTGGTCAGGTCTTGAGCTGCACTCTGGAAGAACTACAGTAACAGTTTTTTTTGTTTGTTTGTTTTTTGCATCAACTTGAGCCCTTTTTATAATCAATGAGAAAAAGGATATAAGTGCAAGTCTACATTTATTTTGTAGTAACATTTAGAACTACTATTAGTAGTAGTATCAAAGTGCTCTTTCATGTAACAGTACTTTTACATGCAGAGCATGTATTAGGGAACTAATTAGTCATAAAGAGGTAACAAAAGAAAAGAAAAGTGGTCTGGTGTTAAGCTGCACTGGCAGAACTAAAGTAACAGGTCATAAAATGCTCTTCTCTGATATCTTTAAACATTATGTGCACCTTCACCTGAGATGAGATCCAAGATGATATAAGCATATCATGACATAACAAACCTAAGCCAGGCTGAATTTGTAGGATGCTTTGGCAATCAATACACTGTCAAATTCAGCGCGTAGTTCCAGATATGAAGCGTATGTCCATGGCAGTTCGAGAACTGGACCACAGGTATGTGCTACAGGTTGCCATGCAAGTCCATCTACTGCCGTGAACATCTCTATCTTGTCATCTGTGTTAGATGACATCTGACCCTGTAACAAATCTGAGCATCCTTCTGAGACCTGCATCATCCAAGCCTCTTATGTATTGTTGCAGGAAACGGAAGCTCTGGTTCTCCACTTGACTTGATGGAGAGGCATTTAACAACTTCAGTAGCTTTTTAGTTGTTGGCTTTTTGTCGTCATACATGTGCAAGACATCTTGTGGGCTCGCAAAAAGCTTCTCTTAGGGAGGAACCAGCAATAAAGGACATCTTTTCTGATGCATAGCTTGGCTTTTGTATTAACTGTTTGTGTGCCACTTTCAGAAAGATGCCTTTTAAATTCTGTTGTGTTGGAAGTGTTGTTACATCCAAAGGGTCCAAAAGGTCAATCAGCTCATCCCTTTCCTCCTCTGAAAGATCTTCCTTTAAGGCAGTGGTGATCAGATTCCTGTCCGACTGACTTACATACAGAAGAAGACTTTCAAAAAGCACATCATCTGACACTTCACTCTCATCAAAAGTAAGTGCCACTGTGAAAGCAGGGGAAAGGCGACAGGGAAAATAGCCATGGTCTTGAAATCCCTTGAGTAGAATTCAGCCAATGGATTTCCATTCTTCTTCTTGCCACTTAGGACACAGAGATGGAATTCTCTGGTCCTCCCCTTCAGTGAGGTGGTCCAGTAGCTCTGTCCAAAATGCAGCGTACATGACCCTTGAGACACCATTTACGTCAGCTCCTTTTTCGTCAATGTAAGTGTATGTCAGGTTATGTTTGAGAAGTGTTGGATCCTTGAATTGGCTGATAATCTTCTCTAGAAGATTGACCCTATGCAGTTTTATGGTGATACTCACAATATTGTATGAAGCTGTAAAACTATTTGCTACATCACCTATAGATGCTGACTGTGGAGTAACGTTTGATGTGCTTGTTAGGGGAAGCGTACCAGAAGCCTCATCATCTGTCAATGTTGTGTCTGAAGTAGAGAGTGCTGTGCTTGTTGGGGGAGGCATACTGGATGTGCTGTCACTTATAGATGCTGTGTCTGGAGTACTCAGTGCTGAGCTTGTTCTGGGCATGAGGACTGATGTGATGATAAAGTCCTCATCGATCTGCAGGCCAGGTTGATATATCAAAGTGTGATCCATTTGGCCAGCGATAGGTTCTCCAAGATAGGGGCCAAGCATCACCTCAGATGTGTCTAGGTGTAGGACTGTCTCTATATCAACAGTTTGAACAGGCTGCTCATCTTCTTCGTCATTCGGTTGTTCATCCTTGTTCACATTTGATTTTCCCCAATCACATTCTTTATCATCCTCATCTTCTGGTGCCTTAGTGCACAGGTAACATCGCAATACTCCCATTTTAAGCATGCTGTACAGTTCTCCAACTGCAATATTTTCATCAAAAATGGTTTCCTCTTGATAGTCTAATATGTCATGACTAAATGCTTCAGATTTTCCAAATTTATTTCGTCCATTTGGAAAGAAAATGTCTTTGGCATACTGTAATATGTCCTCATTTGTTATGCTTCGCATAACTTTTCCGTTTAACTGCAGAAGTCTCCTGGTTATTAGTGTCATCATCATTCCCACCAATGCCATCCTTTTTTTCAGCTTTTCAAGTAAAGAAGTTTTTGTTGATTCTGTTGTACTTGCACCATGATGTTGCAAACATAAGCGTCTTGCTGCAATCCTATCTCCGTAAGTTGGGATGTAGCCAGCCAGAGTGTTGTCGTCCATTACATCAATGACTGTGGCATCAATCTGTCAAGACAGACATATTAATTACAACTCAAGTACAAGACTACATTACTTATGCAAAGACACAGACAGGAAAGACGGAGGGGTAGTAGGTGACATTCTCTAATAACCCTTGCCCTTACCATCTGGGAACTGGAGGTTAATGTAGTATATTTTTTCCTAACAGAAATGTGATGATTCAAGAAAAGCTATACTTAATGGTAATTAATAGCTGCAGTAGAGAACATGAAGCTGCAGTAAACTTGTCAGGGGCCGTAGACACATTGACCCCGGAAAGAATCATGGTCGACACACCCGCCAAGGGCCTTCAGAGACATTCCCATGGCTCCAACCTGGGCGTCTTTGTGGCTGACTCTTTGGGAAAACAGGTTCATCCTAGTGGGTTCATGTGACCTACTGACTGCCAGTGGCCTTTAGAGTGTATTCTCTTAGTCTCATGCCTATATCTTATGATCATGTGTGATTACTGATAAATGAAATGTTCTTATAAACTTATCATGATTCACGAATAAAGAACATGTTATCATAATCTTGCTATGACCTGATATAATCTTTGGATACACTTAATGACCATATTGTTGCATGTTATGATCCTATAGCCTTATATTATGCATGTACCATTAAAGATTATGTTTATTAATCTTTTTTTTTTAAAATAAATGAGCAATCATTTAGGAAATAATGGTGTAATCTAGAACAGATCTTGAGAAAAAAGAAAAAGTGTGCCCTGAGGCAGTGCTGCCACCAGGTCAACACCAACTAAAAATAGAAGGCGACTGTTAAGGCCAAACCAGTGGCCCAATGACAACCTAATGGTGTAAAAAGATGCAGACTTAAGAAAGAAATTAAAGGAGGTCCCAGGGGCGGGAGTAGACCCTCACCAAACGGGATATAAGGCCAAGCATTGACCAGTGTAAATCAGAATCCTTTGGGTTTGTATCTTGTGCACATCTGAATTATTCTCCTTATTGCCGGCAATAAAGCTATTTTGCTCTTCAGAATTCTGTCTCCAGCTGATCGTTTTTAAACTCTCTCAAGAAGATTTTTCCTTGAACAGTTGGTCACTATTGAATTCGGTTTTTGGTCCTTGGTGGCTTTCTACCACAACATTAACTTCACAGTTTTAACTGTTTTTTGTTTCATTATTTTTAAAGTGATTATTATTATTACTATTATTAGTATTAATGTGTTGAAGTTACTATTATTTCTCACTGCTCTTTAGGCTACCAAATTCTAATAACATCAGTGGCTCCATAAATTGGCAACCTTGCAGTAATTACACTTTAATAGATGAGAACTAATGAATCATTTTGATTGTGCATCACTGATGTCTTCTGTTCTGGGTGACACCCTGGAGTCGTCACTAGAACTGATCGCTCTGGGTTGGAAGGGGTATAAGTGACATCATGTAGTCAAAAATACGGTTTAACTGCAAATATTACAGATAACTTTTTATTTGCCATTGTGTTGAGTAAAACTGTGTCGTTCCGCTTTGGATATTGCCGTACCACGATGTCACTTTCGCCCCTTCCAACCCAGAGCGATCCATAGTTCAGCATGTTGCTGCCTATGGTAGCTGCTTCTTCTGGCAGCCCACGAAGTTGAAGAAATCTCGACAGTGGAGAATCCACGTTATAAGCCATGGCAATGTGCGACCTCACTGGAACTCATGCCAGTTCACAGTGGGAGAAACGGAGAATGATGTGAATCTTATCTTGAAATAACGTAAAACCACACTTTCACGTTATTTCGTGATAAGATGTTTTCACGTTATAATGTAAGATGTTTTCACGTTATAACGTGAAAACATCTTACCACGAAATAATGTGATAATTGGTTTTCACGTTATAACGTGAAAATGTTATATCATGAAATAACGTGATAATTTTACGTTAAAACATAAAAAAGATATTGTTATAACAATAAACTTTTCACATAATTACGTGATACTGAGCCCTTTTTTTTCCCTCGGTGTGGCAGCAATACACTTCCGTACGAAACAAATGCAATCTGTAGCTCCTGTAAAGCTCCGATTGAATATCATCTGCAAGCGTTGTCACCTCTGTAGAATTATTTCACAACTAAAGACAACTAAATGAAAAAGTGATATTTAACTAATGAAATGAATCTGCTCTGAACAGGAGACAAGGCACGTTTGTGTTGGACCAAGTGTGGACACAAGCTAACGGTTTACAGCACTGCAAAGTAACGTTACGTGAGCTGTAACGCTAAATTATGTTATGTTTGCTTTGCTGCTCATATCAATAATACATAAATATCAATAGCAACGTTACATTATACCTGTGCAGTAAATTGGGTTAACTCAGCAACAAACAATGTTAGTAACATAACGTTAATGATATAACAAAGACTGGCTGCCTGTAAACACCTAAACCTCCGTCTAAACCACATTCAAGATATTAACGCCATGATTCATGACAACAAGCTAGCTAACGTTGTTACCTGTAACATTAGCTAATTTACTTGACAGTTAGCTAGCCTAACAGTTTGAAAACATCATCATTCTGAGTTAGAGAATGAACACAAACATTGCATTAGGTTATTATTTTACAGAAAATAACAGGGAAATGTTTTATTACCTGATATCTCCAGGATAACAGTTATAACCGTGAAGTTCACTGTTAGCTGACCCAACAAATCCATCTGACTCTTACACTGTGTCCATACTCCAGCTTTTTGTTCTCCGTTTAAATTCCACAACCCAGATTCGCTCAAAATAAAAATAAAATTAAAAAATGGCAAGCAGATGTAAAATAATCCAGGTAATAATCCAGGTAATGCATCACTAGTGGACCAACTAACTAGCACTGATGATTGTGCACCGTACCCATACAAACTGACATGTTTTCAAAAAGAAGGCGCGCACAGTTGCAACAAGGAGGTCAGCAGTTCGATCCCCGGGTCGGCTTTCTGTGCGAAGTTTGCATGATCTTCCCGTGCATGCGTGGGTTCTCTCCAGGCACTCCGGCTTCCTCCCACAAACCAAAAACATGCTCATTAGGTGGCCCATCACCGCCACCTCTAACGGAGGCAGAGGAGCAGGCCCTAAGCCAGGATTTAGGAAGGCCAGTGGCTGAGGGAATCCCTGGAGGGAGTTCATCTTCAGAGCTCACCCCCCAAGACACAAGTGCCTTTATAAAATGTAATATGCCTAGGCCTATACATCTTTTTTAAGCCTATTCATAGAAATATTTATTTCCCTTTCATGTCTTTTTTTTTTCTTTTGTCCCAACAGATTCTGATGGTGCTATCTGCCTGGTGGAGCCCCCTCACGCCATAACAGACCTTGTAACTGTAAGTAGGCAATACTCCAAAGATTTTGCCAAATGGTAGTTTAAGTATACTGAAACATATCACTTATCTAGGATGAAGAGCACGAGGAAACTATGTCTGCTGCCTTTACAGAGGGGGATCCAGAAAGGCCTATAGAGGTTGTCGTGGAATGTGAAGGCCGATTGAACAAACCACAGCAGGCAAAAATAAGAAAAACCACTCAAATTTAGCCGTCCAATTATTTCAGGAAAAAATCTTCTTAAAAAGGTCCAATAATGATCTGCAGAAGTCAGAAGTCTGAAAAGCAAATTACTTTATTATCGATAATAAAGGGGAACACAGACAGAAACGCACAACATGCAATCCCGGTCAGCTCCGTTTTACAATGGGCTGCCCCTGTCTTTTACACGGTTCATCCCCCCTAAGAAGGGGCAGCTGCTAAGGCACCTGCAAGGTCAAAAGGCAGCTGCAGAGACACCTGCAAGACCAAAAAACAGCTGCAAAGACACCTGCATAGCCCCTAATAAGGATTCTTTACGAAATTAGTTAATTTTATAATTTCTTCCCTTTTGCTATAATGTTACACTTGGCATATCAGCTGTTACTACAATATTACCCTTTATAAGTCAGCTGCTATCACAGATCACATCCTAACAATTCATTTCTGCAATATCAGGTTGATTCAATCAATTGTTATCAGCTACCATTGGCTATAACATTTTCCCCAGTTATCACATATCTTCATATGTCTTATTTGAGAAATTATACCACAGTTTACAAACTTCATTATAGGCAAAGAACACATCTTACAAAATATTAAGGCATATCACACACTACTATTGCCTTTAAGTGCACTTTTGAGATTATATTAAATCATGGTGAGATTAAATATTAAACCATAGAGTGATTATTATAACATTCAATCTATCAGTAGTTATAGCAAAATATTAGGACACGGATTGTAAAAGAATACTTATTTAAAGACTTTGTTCAAACCATAAGAGAGGCACAAAGCCACACACAGAAGCTGCTGTAGAGACACCCATAAGGCCAGAGGGCCTGATAAGCTGCTGTAGAGGCACCTACAAGGCCATAGGAAACTGATAAGGGTGTTCTGTGATTTCATAAACTTTCTGCTTCTCCTTCACTTCTCTGTAGTGTCATGTTTAAAGCAACAGCAGCACTCTAAGCACATGAACTATTATCACAATATCGCATTATATCATCTTCACTTACAATATCATGCTCAACAAATCAGCTACTATCATCTACCATTAATTACAGTGTTTTCCCTCAATTCTCTTTAAATCATCACATATCTGCTGGAAAAATTACACTACAAGGTAACATCTTGATGTGTTACTGATAGTTCTCTTTCCATTTACATTTCTCAACATTCTGGTGGAATATAGAGTGTGACATTTAGCCTACACTGAAGTATTAACACATTTTCATCCTTTTTAACAGGGCATGGCTGGGCAGCAGCAGGAGAGTCCCTCAACTTCCACTGCACAGATTGACACAGTGAGATGGATGTTCAGTAAACACCAGAGGTTCATTCTGTGGAATTCATGTGCAACCGTACAATTTAATGCCCTCCTTATGTATTCCCAGTTACCAGTAAAAGAGATTTTATAAAATTCACCTGCTGAAAAAAATCCAAAAAACCAACAAAGAAATGCAATACTTGGACAACCAGATTAGGAGGGCAGATCTAGAAACTGAAATACAAATTAGAGGGTGCATGGTCACAGGTGAATTATGTTAATTATGTTAACTATTGGAATGTTAACTAAACTAGCTCTTGCATTTGTAGGAAATAAAGAAGACCAAATGAAGTGTGTATTGTGTCTTTATTTGACTGCTGTGGTGGTGATGGTGGTGATGATGGTGACTCAATCTCTGAAGTGACTATGGCATATGGTGTCTCTGACTGCTCTGCCATCCTGCATAGCTGGCAGGTGGATGGAGTCATCATCAGGGTCTTCAATTTGTAGGGCAGGGTGTTGCTCTTCTCTAATAGTGGCAATGTTATGAAGAACAACACATGCCACAATAATATCACAGGCCCTCCCAGGGCTCACCCTGAGGTGACGTAGGCACTGGAAACGGGCTTTCAGCAGGCCTATGGTCATCTTCACCCGGGCTCTCGTCCTGCAGTGAGCCCGGTTGAAGTTCTGTTGAGGGCCTAGTTCAGGGTCAGGGTAAGGGGTCAGCAGCCTAGGTTGGCAGGGGTAACCTCTGTCACCCAGCAGAAGGCCATCAAGTCAGTCTACATGTACCTGCACATTTATGCTGTGAATGGACTTCCTATTCACATAATCTGCTTCATTATGTGAGGGAGCCGTGATGGGGATGTGTGTGTCATCTATGCAGCCAATCACACTGGGAAATCCTAAAAGAAATTAAAATTACTGATTCCAGTCTGAGGCTACAGCACAATGTCATTAATGGAATATAATTTAAAATTCATTTGGATCTCTATATCATTCACCTGTAATCCTGTGGAACTCCTCCTTGATGACTCTGACAGGTTTATGTCCAGGGAAAACCACAAAGACGGGTAATAGGCGTTTCAGGGCGAGGCACACTTTTCTGACCGCCCTGCATACAGTTGCCTTACTCAAGTTCTCTGCATCTCCGACATTATACAAAAAACTCCCATTTGCAAAGAAACGCAGCGCAACACACAATATCTGCTGGGATGTGAGAGCATGGCTATGGCTGGTAATGTTGCAAATTTAAGGACAGATTAGGTTGTGTATGTAGATGATGGACTGTGACATGAAACGGTACCGTTCAAAAAGATAATTGTCTGGAAATGCCAGAACATCTATCTCCCGACGAATATTTAATTCCCAGCGCAGTAATGCTGCACCTTCATCCACTGGATCGTTGTCAAAAGGACATGCCATGTTAGTGAAAAAAGTGGACTTCTAATATAGGCCTACTGACTGATTTTTTTTTAAATAACAGACGGCAGAACTATGTTATGCCAAAACTCGTCTGCTGACTGAATGAATGAGGAAATCAAATACCGTGTGTGGCTGACAGAGGGCGGAGACAGAGAGAAACTCAAGGTTCAATGAGAAAAACCTGGTCCCAACCAGGTTAGGTTCATAGAGTCTGTTACTATGGTAACTGACTGAGAGCTTGAGTTACCTCTCTCTGTGAAACAGGCTAAAGTTACCCCTCTTTCTCTGGTTTGAGTTACCTCCCTTTGTGAAACAGAAAACTCAGCGTTTCCTTCATTTCGGGCTTAACAAACTCAGAGTTTTCACTAAACCTGCTTTGTGAAACGGGCCCCAGGTCATGAACGTACAGGAACTCTATATACACATGATTATCAGCATGTATGGCCAGTCTCTTCCTCAACTTCCTCTTACCATCCACACACCACCCCAAAAAAGAGTCAAATGAGCAATTTGAGTTTCAGTGCTCATACTTTGTTGGAAAGTTTGGTAGATTCCAGGTCCTTCAGGATCTTCTGGTATGCTTCAAATGTATTCTTCAAGCTTTTAGGATAGCTTAGATTAAGTGCATAGATCAACCCATAAAGCATCACGCATGCATGGTTGACACTCTGGAGGTTGTGAAGAACTTCGACACCTTCCAGGACCACACCAACATCTGCAAAGCGTCCACCAGGACCATCACCATCACCTCAAACAGTGATGTGATTGCCATGGTCATCCCTGCGACATCTGCCTTGGCCTCATTGCATTCAATGTCCTGAAAGATGGAGGGAACAGAAAACAATGAGCTGTGTCACCCTAACCTTGACCTTTGACCACCAAAATCTAAGCAGCTCAACATTGAGGCAAAGAGCATGTTCATTTGAAGAAATTCCCTTAAGGCACTGTAGACATAGCGTTCATGAGAATGAAATGGACACAAGTTCAAGGTCACAAAGACCTCAAGATCTTTGACCCCCTAAAAGCCTGAAAAACAAAAGTCAAAAAGTTACATTATGTATAAATGGAGTTAGTAAATTCAATAATCATCAACAATTTAAATATGATAAAAAAGTAGTGTTTGAGCACAACGTTGTTCTAGAGGTGAATTCCACTTTAAAGATCTGACAATTGTAGCTCTGCTGTGTTAGTAGAACCAGACCAACTGCTAGTTGAGCAAGGAGGAGTTCCAGAGCCCCGTGAGACACATTTTGACACAGGACACAACATGCAAGCGTGACTCACTGGACCCCGGATGTGTTATCAGACTACTTTCTGAGGAAGCTGAAATTAAGCAGAATGCATTAAGTGTGAGAGCGAATTAGCCCACATCATGACAGTATTTTATCATGTTGTTGATCACAATGAGGGTCGCGTTAAAGAATCTCGATGCCATTCTTGACCGCGTTTGTGGGTACTCCGTGCCCTTTCGTAACGTCGTCAAACACAGTAAAAAACGGCATGCCGTGTCTCATTGCTTAAAAGACAAAGTGTGATAGGGATAGAGAGAGAGAGAGAGCAGTTGATCAGTCTTGCGTTGGTTAGATATCCTGTCAACATGTCCACTCAATTCCAATAACTTCAAGGACGACAAGAAGGCTTCCTTCTGTCTGATGTTCTCAAGGCGTTGGAGTTCATAAGCAGATGGTCCACAACATGCATCCTAGTGCTCAGACAGCTCAGCACACAATCACGCCTCACGTTGATGTCTTCATTCTGAAACAAACATTACATTACACTCTAAACTGTCTCTTGTTTCATCACAAGGGATGTTTGGACAGAAATTAACATCTCCCTTCCTGGGCTTCTTGATGTTAGCTGCCGGAGTCTGATGGCCTCTTCGCTTGTTTTTCAGGGAGTTGATGGCAACCTTGGGGTGTCCAGCTCAGCTGAGGAGAAGAATATTTACATTTTTTCAGCACCTTTCAGTGACCAGGATCACAAATTGCTTCACAATTTAAACACAATGGGCTCTATTTTGGTTTTGTCCTAAGCCCCATCTCTTTAATACATTTATGTATTAAGAAGCCGAGCTGGTTAACTGATGAGATGCAGGTGTGTCTCATGAAGCTCGCTCCCAGAGCAACTCGGCCCCGCCTCTCTCCCGCTCCAACCTGCTGAGTTAGAGTGGAGGAAAAGACACAGTAGCTGTGTCCCAATTCTGCGGCTGCATCCTTCGGAGGGTGAATTTGAAGGCCGAGTATATCATAACGCTGCGCGAAGGCTGTCCAGATTCGTCCAAATTCGAAGGCTCCTCCAAATGCAGCCGACAAACGTGTCCTCCTTTTCCCTGTATTCGGAGGATGCATCGCTACTATCCTTTGCGGCCTCCCATATCCCAGGATGCTTTCCGCATCAATTGTTTTTTTTTTTTTAACAATGGCGACCAACAGCAGCAGCAGCACCGGCACCAGCAGCGGTGCAGAATACACGTAAATGTGATGTAAATAACAGGTTTTTGCTTAACGCCAGCAGCTCAAATGGCCTTAAAACCTCTAAAATACGTAACGTTGATAACGCTAACACGTAGCCACCGGACTGCCAGCTATGTGTTGTTGCTTAAGGCTAACCTGTTGATATGAGGAGCTCAGTTAACTGTTAGCCTTATTAAAACCCTACACTTACAAATGTTACAAGCTAACCTTATTGTAACTGTGAAGATATTCACAAAAGGTGAATTTGTTCTCGTAAGTTGTGTAATAGACTACATTTCGCTCCTCTTACAAGTGACAGGAGCCGTCCGGACGCATCTCTGCACACAAAGCTGAATGCAGATGAACAAATAACGTTAATGATGGGTTGTGAGCCCAGCTGTATTTCGAGGCTGTTAATACCATAAACGTTTGGACTGACTACAGTAAATATAGTTATAGAGTTAACTTGAGGAGCATTATTATTGTTATTGTCGTTATTATATCGAACAATAATTTTGTCTGTTGACATAACAGAAAACATGCTTTACATGTCATTTTGTTGTAGGGAGCAAGGAGCAGATGGAGGAGTTTATTAAACTCCGTGGTCAAAACGACCATCTGTTTACAGGGGCCAAAAACACGGCCACACTCGGATGGAGGTAACTGTTGAGGCATAAATAAATAACCCATTTGTTCACTATACATACTGTATTTGTATGTAAAAGTTACATAAATGAACCCAAATCCTGTACAAAGACCAAAGTACAAATATAATCTCTCACATTAAATGAATGTTGTTTTTGGATGGGGGTGGGAATTTTATGTCTGTCCTGATGTCACTTTTTGTGAATCTGTACATATCTGTGATAGTGTGATCTTGTGTGCTTACCTTTTGTTATGCTTCTCTCATGTTTAGAACAATCCTGCAAAAAATGGGCCTGGAGGGAAAGGTGGAGCCCCAATGGGCCAAAAAAAATGGGACAACTTAAATGAAAAATATAAAGTATGTGCAGGTTTGGATAACGATAAGGAAACTACATTTGTTTTACCCAAGTTAATAAACACTTTGATAAAGGTCCGACCGGTCCACTTCCTCCAGAAGGTAAAGGGTTATGGTATTTAGAAATAGCTTATCTTCCCACTGATGGCTTCATTTGCTGTTGTAGGTCACACAGAGACATCAGCAGAAACGAGAGACTTTTTCATATCCAGTTAAAAGTTCCTTGTAGGGCTTTAAATGAACACTGCAGAAAATTGCTGCTGTTGATGTGATTGATTTCCACTGCCTTAGGAATGCAAAGATCCAGGGACAGGGCAGGGAGTCAGCGGGAGGTCCACTGCTGCTACCTGGCCCTGGTTTGTCCTCATGGATGAGGTTTTAGGACAGAGCCCCCCCATTGCCCCGCCTGTCCTAATTGCCTCCATCCCTGAGGACACACCAGGGCCAGGTGCTGCAGTGGGTGGGCAGCATGAGGAGGAAGAGGAGGAGGCGGGAGAGGAGGAGGAGAGGCAGCCAGGAACATCAGCAGCAGGAAGCAGAAAGAGGAGAAGGGAAAGGGATGAGCTTTTGGAACTGATTAGGGAGGACATGCGATTGCAGAGGGATGCCAAGGAAAGGAGAGAGAGAGAGAGAGCAGAGAGAGGATGGACAGACTTTTTGGTTTATTAGAGAGGATGATTGACAGGCGTTGATTTTTTAAATGTTTTTTTTCTGTTCGATTATGTTCTGTGTTGTTTGATTTAAATTGTTAATTAAAAATATTGTGTTCTAAATTAAAATCTTATAACCTCGTTACATTATCTATTCCATTTCTATTACACTTTGGCTTCTCAATATGGTTCTGATGTTTAATAACACAACATTTTAATAGGCTATTGAATTAAGTCAGGGTTATTTACAGGGTTCGTACACATTTAACTATTCAATTCAAGCACTTTTCAGATCTTGAAAACATAGCATTAAAATTACAGCATACAGAACCCTGTATCAAGACTTATGGTTAAATGACATATGTCAGTCCATAGTTTATATGGCTAGCGTTCGTCACTAAACGGTATCATTTCTTAATGAGTATATTAATTACCACGAACTATGCTAGCTATGTATGAACATTAATATGGGTTAAAATAGCAGGTTAATGTTACCTCCCCACGGCGCTCTCTCCCAGCCGGAGATATACGAGCCGCTGGTTTCCCTGTTGCCGGAGCCGCTTCCCCCCCAAAAATTATATTGAAAAAAACAAAATCACATCCTCTGGCCCTATTGTCGTCTGTCTGTTGTTTCTCTCGTCTGTTGTCTGTCTGTTATATTGCTGTTGTGTCGTCTGTTAAATTTTTGTCGCTGTACGTGTGTTTTTCCCGGGTTAGGAGGGAAGAAGTTATGACGTCGTGACGCAATCAGGATGCTCCGAAGGCTAGATCGTCCCATTTACCGATAGTTGATGCGGCCGACGGAGGAGCCTCCAAAGCCGTTACCTCCGGAGACCGCATAGGCTGGGTCCTCCGAAGGATGCAGCCGCTGAATTGGGACACAGCTAGTGACCGGAGACCACAGCCATAAAAATAACAGTCCATAGAGTGCAGCGACTGACCAATCAAAACGCAGCATTTAATAGAGCCATGTAATAAATACTATTATTACTCTATAAATTGTGATTTGATGGCCTGTTACATATGCTCTCTGACTCCCTCACACACACACACGCACATGTGCACACACACACGACCTGGGACATGCATCTGACATACCTGGATGATGGCTAGACAACTAAACAATACTAGCTGCTTGTCCAAGAAGTTTCCAGAGAAACAATCTTTGTCTTTCAGTTCATGAAAACGATTCATCCAATATTGGGCATGATGTCTTCTCAAAAAGGCCCACCAGCTTTCGATCTGCTGATTGTGATTACTGGAACCAGAGATATAACAGTTGCCGACAAGGTGATGATCTGTACTCCATCGTAAGAACCTCTGCCATTTCTGCCAAACTTCAACAAATGCCTCACCTTACTTTGGGTGACAACATATCCAGCTTGGATGCAGTTGAGGTGGTGGAGCTTGTATCCATGGAGCCTCCCATGCCCCTCCAGTTGATCAATGAAGAATGACGCTACCTCAAGAGGGTCGGATTTGTTCTTTCTTCTGTACAACCCCATGGATCAGTGCGCATACTGATTAAAATCTCATCCACAGAGCCCAACAACTGCAGAATCTCACCATGTTTCAAGCCAAGCATGAAGTAAAATTTCACTAAATCGTGTAAACAAGCCATCTTGCCAGGTAGTGAATATATCTTGAAATGACATAAAACCACACTTTCACGTTATTTATGTTATAACGTGAAAACATCTTATCACGTGATAATTGGTTTTCATGTTATAACGTGAAAACAGCTTATCACGAAATAACATGATAATTGGTTTTCACGTTATAACGTGAAAAAATCTTATCACGAAAAATAACGTGATAACTGGTTTTCACGTTATAACGTGAAAAAGTCATATCGTTTCACGTTAAAACATGAAATTATCACGTTATTTTTTACGTGATACCGAGCCCTTTTTTTTCCTCGGTGTGGCAGCAATATGCTTCCGTAGTTTCCTTTTTCAGAGCTCATATGATATTTTCTGCTGTCGACATGTAAAGACCATTTAAATGAATATAAAAAATAGATGCATTTTGAATATTATTACATAACCTATCTTTACCTAGCTGAGAATTTAGTAGAACATTCTCCCAAGGCAAACAGGTTCTAGGTGACGGGTCAGACTAAGAGTGGTTCAAAAGCCCCTATGAAAGAAAAGCCATCAAGGAAGCGTACGTCGCCCGGATTGGCGTTACCGGGGCCCCACCCTGGAGCCAGGCCTGGGGTTGGGGCTCGCAGGCGAGCGCCTGGTGGCCGGGTCTTTGCCCACGGGACCCGGCCGGGCGCAGCCCGAACGAGCGACGTGGGCCCGCCTTCCTGTAGGCCCACCACCTGCAGGAAGGTTCAGAAGGGGCCAGTGCTTTGTGGTATGGGTGGCAGTCGTGGGCGGGGCCCCGACAACCCAAACCCTGGACGATGACTCTGGCTATGGGGACATGGAATGTCACCTCGCTGGGGGGGAAAGAGCCTGAGCTAGTGCGTGAGGTTGAGCGGTACCGGCTAGAGATAGTCGGGCTCACCTCTACGCACATGTGGGCTTGCTTATAGCCCCCCAGCTCAGCCGCCATGTGTTGGAGTTCTGCCCGCTGAGCGAGAGGGTCGCTTCCCTGCGCCTTCAGGTCGGGGATAGGTCTCTCGCTATTGTTTCGGCTTACGGGCCGAACAGCAGTGTAGAGTACCCGGCCTTCTTTGAGTCTCTGGGAGGGGTACTGGAAAGTGCTCCAACCCGAGACTCCATTGTTCTGCTGGGGGACTTCAATGCTCACGTAGGCAGCAACAGTGATACCTGGAGGGGTGTGATTGGGAGGAACGGCCTCCCCGATCTGAACCCGAGTGGTTTTCTGTTACTAGATTTCTGTGCTAGTCACAGTTTGTCCATAACAAACACCCTGTTCAGGCATAAGGGTGTCCATCAGTGCACGTGGCACCAGGACACCCTAGGCCAGAGGTCAATGATCGACTTTGTAGTCATATCATCTGATCTTCGGCAGTATGTCTTGGACACTCGGGTAAAGAGAGGGGCTGAGCTGTCAACTGATCACCACCTGGTGGTGAGTTGGATCCGCTGGCAGGGGAGGAAGCGGGACAGGCTTGGCAGACCCAAACGTACTGTGAGGGTCTGCTGGGAACGTCTGGCCGAACCCGCTGTCAGGGAGGCCTTCAACTCCCGCCTCCGGGAGAGCTTCGACCAGATTCCGAGGGAGGTTGACGCAGCCGTCCGTAGCTGTGGCCGTAAAGTCGCCGGTGCCTGTCGTGGCGGCAACCCCCAAACCCGGTGGTGGACACCGGAAGTAAGGGATGCTGTCAAGCTGAAGAAGGAGTCCTATCAGGCCTTGTTGGCTCATGGGACTCCTGAGGCAGCTGACGGGTACCGGCAGGCCAAGCGTGCGGCAGCTCGGGAGGTTGTAGAAGCAAAAACTCGGGTCTGGGAGGAGTTCGGGGAGGCCATGGAGGAGGACTACCGGTTGGCCTCGAGGAAATTCTGGCAAACCATTCGGCGCCTCAGGAAGGGGAAGCGGCTTTCTGTCAACACTGTTTACAGTGAAGGTGGGGAGCTGTTGACCTCGACTGGGGATATTGTCGGGCGGTGGAAGGAATACTTCGAGGATCTCCTCAATCCCACTGTCATGTCTTCTGCAGAGGATGCAGAGACTGGGGACTCGGGGGTCAATTCATCCATCACCGGGGCTGAAGTCACTGAGGTGGTTAGCAAGCTGCTGGGTAGCAAAGCACCGGGGGTGGATGAGATCCGCCCTGAGTACCTCAAGTCTCTGGATGTTGTAGGACTGTCTTGGTTGACCTGCCTCTGCAACATCGCATGGCAGTCAGGGACGGTGCCTTTGGACTGGCAGACTGGGGTGGTGGTCCCTCTCTTTAAAAAGGGGGACCGGAGGGTGTGTTCTAACTATCGGGGGATCACACTCCTCAGCCTCCCTGGGAAAGTCTATTCCAGGGTACTGGAGAGGAGAATCCGGCCGATAGTCAAACCCCGGATTCAGGAGGAACAATGCGGTTTTTGTCCTGGCCGTGGAACACTGGACCAGCTCTATACCCTCCACAGGGTGCTTGAGGGTTCATGAGAGTTTGCCCAACCAGTCCACATGTGTTTTGTGGACTTGGAGAAGGCATTCGACCGTGTTCCTCGTATTATTCTTTGGGAGGTGCTCCGGGAGTATGGGGTTGGAGGCCCTCTGTTGAGGGCTGTACAGTCCCAGTACAACCGGAGCAGGAGCTTGGTCCGCATTGCCGGCAGTAAGTCGGACCTGTTCTTGGTGCACGTTGGACTCTGGCAGGGCTGCCCTTTGTCACCGGTTCTGTTCATTATTTGTATGGACAGAATTTCTAGGCGCAGCAAGGGGCCGGAGGGGGTTCGGTTCAGGAGCCGGCAGATTTCGTCTCTGCTTTTTGCGGATGATGTTGTCTTGTTGGCTCCATCGAGCCAGGACCTTCAGCATGCACTGGGGCGGTTTGCAGCCGAGTGTGAAGCAGCTGGGATGAGAGTCAGCACCTCCAAGTCCGAGGCCATGGTTCTCGACCGGAAAAACGTGGCTTGCTCCCTCCAGGTTGGAGGAGAGTTCCTGCCTGTGGAGGAGTGGAGGAGTGGAGTGGAGAAGTGGAGGAGTTTAAGTATCTTGGAATCCTGTTCACGAGTGAGGGAAGGATGGAGCATGAGATTGACAGGCGATCAGTGCAGCGGCAGCAGTAATGCTGTCGCTGTACTAGTCTGTCGTGGTGAAGAAGGAGCTGAGCCGAAAGGCGAAGCTCTCGATTTACCGGTCAATCTACGTTCCTACCCTCACCTATGGTCATGAACTTTGGGTCATGACCAAAAGAACGAGGTACAAGCGGCTGAAATGAGTTTCCTCTGCAGCTTGGCAGGGCGCTCCCTTAGGGATAGGGTGAAGAGCTCTGTCACCCGGGAGGAGCTCAGAGTAGAGTCGCTGCTCCTCCACATTGAGAGGAGTCAGCTGAGGTGGCTCGGGCATCTCTACCGATGCCCCCTGGACACCTCCTAAGGGAGGTGTTCCAGGCATGTCCCACCGGGAGGAGGCCCCGAGGAAGACCCAGGACACGCTGGCGCCACTATGTCGCTCGGTTGGCCTGGGAACACCTCAGGATCCCCCCGGAAGAGCTGGGGGAGGTGTCCAGGGAGAGGGAAGTTTGGGCGTCCCTGCTCAGGCTGCTCCCCCCGCGACCTGGCCCCGGATGAAGCGGGAGATAATGGATAATGGACTTTTAGCCTTGTCACTTTATTAAAAGTGTTTGATTGTAAAAAATTTGGAAAAACCTGTAGAATAACGGTATTTTTCTGCAGAAAAATTAATGAAAATATAATGTTTTTGCACTTTATTTGAATTAGGATATTTTACTTTAAATTTAGGGTTTTTGTTGCCAGTCATTTGACCGTTTTTTGACAGAATTGTTTCTTGCAGTGTGGTGCACTTGCTTCAGCTTATAAGAGAAAAGAATACTTAGTGTCACAAAGTGTTAATTGTTGTTGAGCCAGTAGAGTTCTTCTTGATATAAAAAAAGAGCAGGTCCTTTCAATATATCCCATTACTTTGATCATTGCAGCAGATACTTGATTCTACAGAAGAGTAGAGTTCTTGATAGCCACAGAACACAGGGCAGAATCCATGCAATTCCCCAATTACACTGAAAGAACTACAGGACAAAATAAAGACACACCCTGACCCTAATAAGAAGGCATGTGGTGTTGACAGCATTCTAAATTAAATGATAAAATTCATAGACCTTAATTTCAAATTGGCAATAATAAAACTCTTTAACATTCTCCTTGACTCTGGGATTTCCCCCATTATTTGGAATCAAATGGACAATCTTTAAATTTTTTAATCTAGCCATATTCTCCTGGACTATGCTTATGTTGGATTTTGTTTTCTTTTTGGCTTTTGGACTTCCCTCTGTGTTTTCTTTCTTTCAGTGCCTGCCACCCACGTGCAATGTTCCACTCTGCCTCTACCCCAGTTGTTTTTCCTCTTCGGCTCATCAAGAGTTTGCCTTTAGTCAAAGAAACTTGTTAAATAAAATTTCATTTTTTCTTCCCTCATTCTGTCTACTGTCGAGTCCAGTAATTTTGCCAAACTATAAGCATAACAGAGGGATTGCTGCATGCTCATTTTCACAAAAAAGTGGCTGCACAGCAACATCCCTGACACAGCACTTTGATTGATTTAATTCTGCACAAATTCTGAGACGTGGGCCTTGACTGTAAATCAAACAAGACAAAATTATAATATTCCAACAAATGACCCAGCCTCCAACACCACAAAAAAAAAATAAATAAAATAAAATATTTTCAGACACAGATGCCCTATGGTCATAATTACTCACATTCTAATGTTAATACATTTGCATAACCATGCACAGCACATGAATATCAATGAATATCAGCAACCGCTCAATTTAAGCCAAGAATGAAGTTTGGTAAACAGTGCAAAATAAACAAGGCAAAACAAGCACTCAACACATTTTATTTCATAATATCTCCAGGGAGAGGGCAGATAAGTTTTTCCTCGAATGGGCAGTTTTCAAAGAAACTCATTCAACCTTCTACAGGGAGAGAAAAATGGCAGAAAGCAGACCAGGAAAGACATACAAGTGTTCAGAATAGCTATTACATTCTTCCACTGCAACAGTTGGATGAAAAGACAATCTGAACACCTGGTTGTGAGCCCAAAATAAACTTCACTGGATGATCACTTCTCAAAACATCTCCAGACACACACTCACCTGCTGATCCATACAATGACAGCAAAACATTCACACTGAATACCACAAGCCTACAGTGACTAGAATTTTTGGTGAGAGCATTCCACTCTCAGAAGCAGACCATGTCATAGACCTAGAGGAGACTTGGTCCTTAGTTGAGTCAAGCCTGTCACTGCTCAAGAGAACTGGGAGAGGTAAAGAAAGATGTTAAGATTAATACACTGAAGGACATAAATAGACATTGAAAGCCAATCTTTCCCAAACATTTTCATGAGGTTGAGATTACAGAAGAGACAGTACACACCTAGGGCTCTATTTTTGTTCCTGCCGCTGGTGGGGCGCAGGGTGCACACCCCGTGCAGTCGTATTTTCGTGCAGCGCAGGCGGGCGCACAGGGCACTTGGTATTTTTGGTAAGCCGAGGTGCACAGAGGTACACCAGGATGGGCGTTGTGGCGCAGTAGGGGAAGGTGTTGGCATAATCAGCTGGCGGATTTGGATTTTCAGTCCATTTCAGTCCACGCCGGCTGTGTAAGAGTGCGCTGAAAGCTCGCCACCCCAAACCTGGGCAACTCTGTGCGCCAGCGGCGCACCGCTGGGCAAGTAGATTTTCGTAAACCGGTGGAGTCGTGCGCCTACGTCGCCAATACCTCACAGGCAGGTTTCCACAGTGTCTGGCATTTCACTGCGATCAGTAATTAGTTACAGCCACGATTCAATGTAACTATCTGAGTCAGCACATACAGTCAGACCTAAATTTATATATTTTGATCAGTGTCTCATCTGACTACATCGCAAGCGCGTTCGGCACGCGTAATGGTTACTCAACCTGACCGAATGTACACGGGTGAAACAGGGATGCAAGCTAATCAATTAACGTCGCTGTGCCAACCAAAAACAGCGGTGGCATCCTACAGAGCATATACTGCATCTATCTCAGAGCACTCGAGAGACAGAGACAGAAAAACGGAAAAAACGTAAGTGATGATTATTGTCCGCTATTACCCACGTCATTTCATTCCAAATACAAATGTTATCATTGTAATGCTTAACATTATCTACAAAGATGGAGTACATCTTTGCTTTGAGGAGGATGAGGAGGAGGAGGAGGCCGAGGATTTACCATCTAAGGACCTCCTCCTGGAAGAAGTTTGGGCACCGGACCGTTTCTTGCGCAGGCTCAGTCATCCTCAAAACTTGCCATACGCCTCGCCAGCGGCATTTTTAAAGGTGAGGCGAGGAGCTGGTGTGATTGGTAAAGATTGGACTCTGTCTGTGTCAAACTCACTCCACACCTTCTCCCCTCTCTCCTTCCGAGTTGAGCCGCTGGGTGGGACTGAGATGAGAAGGGGGAGTAGTTGCGCCGGCAGCGCAGTGCACAAAAATACCAAACTCTGTGCCGCCACGTCCCATCGGCTCAGCAGACCTGACTTTGTGCCGCGCCTCCGAAAATAGAGCCCCTACACAGAAAATTTTGAAGAGTAAATTTTACTCAATTTGAGTAAAATTTTACTCCCAAAAAGATAGTATTTGGTCCTAGTCCAAAAACAGTAAAATTTACTCTCGTCAAAGAGTTAAATTTTCAGAGTTATTTCTGCTCTATCTAGAGTTCATATTTTACTCCACAAGATTAAAATTTACTCAATTTAGCATGAAGTGAGAACAACTCCAACACCATTTCACTCAATACAGAGTTGTATTTTACTCTGTTCAGAGTAGTAACTGCCTCATAAGAGTTCTATTTCTACTATTAATAGAGTTGTATTTTACTATGTTCAGAGTGGTAACTGCCTCATAATAGAGTTCTATTTCTGCTATTAATAAAGTTGTATTTTACTCTGTACAGAGTAGTAACTGCCTCAAAACAGAGGTCTAATTCTACTATGAATAGAGTTGTATTTTACTCAATAAAGATTTGTATTTTACTCAATATTGATTATAATAATAACTCTGGATTAAAATGTTTGAAATAAAAAAGACCAGAAATGAATATTCAACAATGCACTTGTATTTTTCTTAAATGCATAACACATGCACTGAGCACCCATAATATACATGTCAACATGGCCTTTGTAATATGACAGCATTGTATAATACATGCAACAAAAATCTCCATGAATAAGGCTCCACGGGCAGAGTAATCAATATGAGGGGAAAAAAAGTCTTTCAGGGTGACACATCCCTGTAATTTCATAATAAAAACAAACAGAATACTGCAAACAGGTATGCACACTATCACCACACCATCAGTAGCTCCAGATAAATAATAATAGCCATCAGCCCAGCCAAAACATTCTCACCCAATTGGTGGGCCATCACAATTTGGACACAATGTGCTCTTTGAAATTGGGTGGATTAGATGTATCAGATAAAAGAGGAGAAAATAAAAATAAATTAGAATTTGAGTTATGGGCAAAGAAATTCTGAAATCCATTGTTCATCCCCAGTGCAATAGTTAGAGCTTAGCGATTCTTTTATCACAGGAAACAGTATGGAACAATAAATTAACTTGAATCATCATTACTGTATGACATCTGCATATCGAATGCTTTGTAACACAAAAGCTCTTTGACGTCAACAACATGAGGTCCATCTGCAGTACACACAACTCTGCATAAAAATGATCATCCATACACAGTTTGTAGTGCAAATGTAAACAACAGTAACGTCTCATCTTTAAGAACAACATGGTGGATTTTGTGAAAAACTGGCATCTCATTAAGCACTTTCAGACAAACAACTAAACCTGGACGATACATATTTCCATGGTGTTTGGCCCATCTAACATCTAACACCTTAGTGTCAATTGCTACTTGAAAGCCTCTGCTATCTCACAGCCACGTGTCCATCATGTTTAAAGCTACCATTTTACTAGGACCAAGCACCAGTCTGTCGGGCTCAAATATCTGCTACTTGACTTTATGCTACTTGACTTTGGTGTTTCTTTGCCAATGTTTTAGTTATATTTTTGAAGCTTTTTAGTTGCTTTTTAAAGGAATTGTACTTTGCTTCATAGCGCATGCACCAGGTATGCAAAAGTGGTCCAATTTTATGAATACATATAGGATAATGCACCATAAAATGATGCTTTGGTAGTAGCTTCTTTTTGGGAAACAAATGCTTGAATAACCCATGGTGCTCTGAAATCAAATGTTTTAAATAAATGATAATGCCAGTTGATAACACAGGAGAAAATACAATATCTGCTATTTGAAGCAACAACAGAAGCAAATACCAGTGTTGATCATCTCAACAAACCAAGTCTCCAAATATAAGTGGTAGATTGCGAAGTTGGTTTGCATTTAAACCCAAGTCATTTGAGTCCTCTATTAACTTCAATGCAGGTGGCTTGTTGTTTTGTTCCATGTAGCCATAGTTAAAGTTCTTAATTCTTCTATTTCCTTTGATGTTGTGTAGTTTTTGATCAAGTGTAGTATTAGCAGCTTCATTTCATATTGTGCCACGCCCTCCAAGATATCGTGCATAATATCTACAGAGAAGTTTTCACATGTATTGAAGTACTGCAAGGAATTTAGAACACAAGAATGTTTAAGACCCATCACATAGGGAAGACTAGCAGTTTTCTCCATTATTTGGCAGTGTTCTGCGTGAAGTGCTTGAGTTCACATCACTATCTTGGGTGAATCTTCTGTGAATTCTGTCTGAAAGTCCTCTTTCTCAGCAAGACAAAAGCGGAAACAATATCTGGCACTGAATGATTCTACGAAACCAAACAAACCATGAAGGCCAAGGTTATCACCAGTAACTTGGACAATAGTTCCTCATACTGTGGGACCCTAATTCCTTTAGTCTCCAGCTCTTTAATGTCTTTCACAATTGGATCAAGTATTTTAGAAAAGCCATATGTTTTAATGTCTTGGGCATGGAATAAAGCGACCAAATGAATATTAAGCAGCATTCAGTTGTGCTTTGGAGAATTTATGTATTCCCTTTTTACTGCCCAATGGATTTGCACATTCAAAATCATCATAGAAAAGTTGCAACTGAATTGCATGCTTCTGTTTTGAAAATAAAGGATGACTCTTGAAAAGATCTCCATCACAAAAGTCATTAAGAAGATCTTCTCTTGAACTGGAATGACTCTGTATCATCTCTTTTATCTTCGGGTGTTTGTAAATTAAGTCTAATGTTTTCAAAATTGGGATATAAACAAATTTATCAGTAACAACAGCTGGATCATAAGTTCCAGTAGTCCGATTGCGTCGTATATCAAATCTTGTACCAAGAACACATTTAATGGGTTCCATCCTTCCCCACTTCTCTGTGAAATACTGCCTTGTCTTAGTTTCAGAATTTAAGACACCAAAAGGATTTTAAATTTTTTCAAAGCACTGATCAATTTTACACTCAACCTCAGTTTTGATAGGTTCATGTAAAGATAGACACTGCTTCACAGATTCTTTGGCTTGATTATGGATATCATCAACAATCTCTTCCATTGAAGTAACCAAACAGTTAATGATTCTTTCGCCCACACCTGCCACTTTAAGTTCAGCCACTGTTGCAGCACAGCTGTCTACAAGACTCTTATTAAGAAAGACTGGGTCAGAAGGGGCACTGTTTGATGGAAAGTCATCACCAAAACTTCCGGCTAAATCTTCAGTTGTAGAGGGGCCTTCACCAGGATCATCACGAGGTTCATGTGCTTTAAGATGCTTTCGAAACCCAGAAAAAGTACCAAAAAAATGACAACAACCAGGTTGATGACGACGAAGATGACGAAGTGTCCTTCCTGAACAAAGTCCGTGGATCAACTTTAAGTGCTTAATTAGTGAATTGGCATTTGCCTGAGGGCCATTGCAAATAAAACAAAACATCTCAATCACAATCAGTGCAACATCAGAGCTCTCAAAATAGATCTTTGCAGTATAGCATCAGAACCCTCCAAACCAAAGCATCAAAATCGGTGCAGCATCCGAGCTCTCATCTCTTTGACCCTGGGATTCACCCTGGTGGTAGCAGCATCAATCTGGTAAACAGCGGTTTGCAAGAAGTGGTAGACATTGGCCAGATCCCTGTTGTATGAGGTAGCAAAGACAAAATGAGCTTTAAAAAGCTCGTCAAAAGAGGTAAGAGAATCTGGTGACTGACACGGGATTGCATGTTTGTCAATCACAATGAAATATTTGTGTATGGCGCTCCTCTGGGTCCCCACAGTCAGTAGATAGGGTTGACGGCTCTCTGTGATGCTGTCCAGATGCCCCTCAACACTGGTCCCAGTCTGTGACAAGAAAACTTAATTAGTCTTGCTATTAAAATTAATCTGTTGCAGTTAAGAGCCCCATCATCACCACCAGAATCACTTATTGAAACAAAACCCAAGATGAACCATAACATTTTCAGCCTTATATTTTTTATTCTGCTAAATGTAAAGAAATAAACTTATTCATATCAACGTATCTCAGGCTGATGATAGATCAGATAAATATCACAGGGCCCTCACTGATAACAGATGAGTATGGTCATCGCTTGATTTCACAAGAGTATAGTTTTAAGGTTTAATAGTACGGACAGAACAGTGAGCCTTCTTGAACTTCAATTAAACTGTAACATTACCTTGATAAATTTCACAAGGTGGTCAATGGCTTGTCTGGCGGAGAGCTTTCCTGGTCTCTTGTTGCGGCCATGAGGTGATGGTGGCATGAGGTGGATTAGGAGCAAGATGGAGGACATCTCACTGTCCCATCCTGAAAATACAAGAAAATTCGGAAAGACATTTTTACTAAAATGTTTATATTTTTGTTTCAAAACCATTTCCCTCATCCATTATTATTATTTCTTTAATTCAAGTGTACCATCTTCCAGTTCTTCTGTTGTGGATTCAGCGTTATGAAGGAGATCTTCAAGGTTGCTTGTCTGGGTGAGGCCACGGCTTTGTTAAAGGACTTTCTGCCTGTAGTGAGTAGGCCACTTCTCCAGGAACATAGCAGAGATGTCATCACCAAACATCAGACTGAAATCCTGCTCTATCTGCAGACAAGATGGAATACAGAAAACAACATGGCATACATTGTTAATAGGTGCACCAGAGATGACCAGGGATGTGATCTGTTTAAAGTCATTTTTTATTTCAGCTCGATTTTAATGCAAGGCACTTTAAGAACGACATACCATTCCTGTGATGTCAAGAAATCTTGGAAAGGTGGTGAATACTTCAGAGGACTTCACTGGGTCATGAACCATTGCTTGGCGATGGGTGAAGGTCTGTTTCATCTTCTCCTTGATGATTGCTTCATCAGTTGTATGCTGCATGAGTGCGATGGCCTCAGGACACTGGGTTTCTGTGGTTAGCTGCTTTTCCTTACTGAAGGGGGTTCTGTCACCAGAATCTGGACCACCTGTAACAGTGATCAGTGAACAGTGACCTGTAACAGTGAAACCACATACCGCAACAAAACATAACTTGCGACCCCAGGAAATTTTAAAAATTAGTCCAGTGCTCATTGATGAACGTTAAAAAAAACGGTAAATTCTTCAACAAAAACAGAATATAAAATGTCTGCACGCTGCAGTTGGGAGTATGGATGGTATGAAATTAAATGATCAAAGGTGACCTGATATCCAAGGTAAACATCCATTGTGACTGAAAATGCCCTTTAAAAGTGAATTTAACAGAGAGAGAAGGGACAGAGAAGTAACAAGCTGAAGTTGGACCCATAGCTGATGCAATGTAGTCTGTGATGAAAGATCAGATCAACTAACATACAGACATCTGCGCCTGCATCACCTGCAAGGATTGTGAAGCTTAAAAAAACAAACAAAAAAAAAAAGACAGAGAGAGAGGGAAATAAAAAGAACGGCGCTGTGCTCACTTGTGTCTCACCTGCAGCTGTCAGAGCCTGCTAGTTCTCTCTCTTCAGTCTGGTGTTTGGCTTAACTTTGTTAAAGAGTGTGCAGCATAGCTATGTGTTTTATAACGGCAAGAAAAAAAATATCGTCCTCTCATTCGCAGATGCATACAGCTACAGCTGTGGGTCTAACTTCAGCTTGTCACTTCTCTGTCCCTCCTCTCTCTCTCTCTCAGCCCATTCTAACCCCAGCTGACAAAGTTAGGCTTCTGTATATTCAGGTTCATAAAGGTATCACTTGTGTCATAGTCAGACATGTTAACGTTAACTATCCCAGCAGTAAACACTGTGAACAGGTGACGGAAACCTGCACAGCTGTCCACAAGCAGCAGCGCGCAGTGATATCAAATCAAATCAAATCAAATCAAACTTTATTTATATGGCACTTTTCATACTTTCAACACAAAGTGTCTCACAGAGGCTAAAAACAACAAAGAGGAAAACCCAGCCCTCCCGCCCCCATAAAAACATACAGGAACATATAAAAACACACACTCACAGACACGCATGCACAAACACACACACCCATACGGGCAAGGCAAGGAATAAGCAAACTTTGGGGGCCATCCACACTGAGAGGGCCCCCGGCCCATGACTAGGGAGCGCCGCCCGAGACCACCCCGACCCAGGCATACAGGAGGCCCCGCACCAAGGTGCAGAGGCCTCCAGCCGTCCAGGCCAGAGCCATCCCCTCGACAGCGCACCCATCAGTAGACCAAAAGCAGCTCCCAGTGTGGGGGGCCCCCATGAGGAAACGCTGGAGCTAAAAACCAAGGGACTAAGGCATAAAATAAAATAAAATAAAATAAAATAAGATAAAATGATATAAATAATAATTAAACATGTCATTAAAACATGATGCAGCTAAAATAAGATACGAATAAAGATTAAATATGATAAGAAGCCTGATTAAAGGAATAAGATAAGTCAAACAAATCAATTGAAAGCCTGATTAAAAAGGTGGGTCTTGAGCCTCTTTTTAAAAACATCAACAGTCTCTGCGGCCCTGAGGTTCTCCGGCAGGCTATTCCACAATCGGGGGCCATAATGACTAAAAGCCGCCTCCCAGCGTGTTTTAGTTCTTACTTTTGGTATGGTTAAGAGGTCAGTGCCGAAGGACCTTAGGGTCCGCGAGGGCTGATAGGGTAAGAGTAGGTAAGATAAATAAGAAGGCCCGAGACCGTTAAGACACTTAAATACTAATAAAAGAACCTTAAAATCTATCCTGAAACGCACGGGGAGCCAATGCAGCGATTTTAAAACTGGTGTAATGTGCTCTCACCCTCTGGTCCTCGTCAGCACTCGTGCGGCTGAATTCTGAAGTAACTGAAGGTTGGAGATACTCTTTTTGGGAAGACCAGAGAGCAGGGCATTACAGTAATGTAAGCGAGATGAAATAAAAGCATGCATCAGCACCTCCGTGCTGGCCTGAGAGAGAAACGGGCGGACTCTGGCTATGTTCTTAAGATGGTAAAAACCTATCTTTGTTATGTTTTTGATGTGTGGAATAAAAGTCAGCTCAGAGTCAAAAGTCACGCCCAGATTTTTTACAGAATGTGTTGGTTTAAGATCTTGTAGTTTTGGTAAAAGTTTCTCTCTCTGGCCTTCAGGACCAATGACTAAGACCTCTGTTTTGTCCTGGTTGAGCTGAAGGAAATTTTCTGCCATCCATGACTTGATGCAGTTAAAATGCAGTTAAAAAGGGCATCAATTAGCCCTGTGTCATCAGGAGACACGGCAATGTACAGTTGCGTATCATCAGCATAACTATGGAAGCTGATGCCGTGCCTCCTGATGACGTCCCCAAGGGGTAGCATGTACAGATTAAAAAGAGTTGGCCCTAAAACTGACCCCTGGGGAACCCCACACTTGATCTCATGGGTTCCGGAGGAACATGTATCCCAACTTACAAAGAAGTGTCTGTTAGTGAGGTATGAGACGAACCAGTTAAAAGCAGTACCTGAGAGGCCGACCAGGTGCCTCAGTCTGTTTAAAAAAATGTGATGGTCTACTGTATCAAAGGCGGCGGTTAGATCCAGTAGAACCAAGACTGTGAGCTTGTGTTTATCTAAGTTGTACCTGATATCATTTAAAATCTTTAATAGGGCTGTCTCGGTACTGTGGTTCATCCTGAAACCAGACTGACACCTTTCTAAAATGTTGTTTCTGTTTAAAAAGTCATTTACTTGGTTAAAAACCAGTCTTTCTAAAATTTTACTTAAAAAAGGTAAGTTGGATACAGGTCGGTAATTATTAAGAATGTTGGGGTCTAAGTTGCTCTTCTTCAGAAGGGGCTTCACCACCGCCGTTTTAAAGGAGGTGGGGAAGACACCTGTCTGAAGAGAGCAATTCACCATGTATAACAGCTGTTCCTCAAAGAATCCATAAAGTGTTTTAAAAAACGGTGTGGGAATTGGATCTAAAAGGCAGGTTGTAGGGTTTACCTGTGAGAAAACTCGACCAAGTGTCCTCGCATCAACCAGGGCAAAACTCTCCAATGTTTCCTCAGGTAAAACCTGTGATCCAGACGTGTTGGTAGTTAAAACCTGTTGAGATAAAAGACTGGATCTGATGTTATCAAATTTGTGCCTGAAGTGGTCTGCAAAGTCTTCACACAGGGTATTTGTTGTTGTCTTATGAGATCTGTTAAAATTACCGTTTGTTAAAAGATCAATTGTGGAGAAGAGAAATTTGTGATTATTTTTGTGGTCAGAGATTAGTTTTTGGAAGTGAGAAATTCTTGCCTGTTTAATAGTGCTATTGTAAGTTTTGAGGTGTTGATGTAAAACTTCGTAGTGGACTGTTAGTTTTGATTTTCTCCATTTCCTCTCAGCACTCCTGCATTTTCTTTTCAGTTGCTTAATTTCCTCATTTCTCCAGGGAGGTTAAGGTTTTTTCTTAATTGTTTTTGTTAAAAAAGGAGCCACTGAGTCCAGCGCTGACTTCAGATTGCTGTAAAATTGTCAACGATAAAATCGCAGGGTGCTGGCAAAAACTCTGCATGAGTGCTCTGTAAAATCTGGGTAAAATTTGCAGCCACTTCAGAAGTTAGGTAGCGTTTCCTCACTGTTCTCACTGGAGCCTCCCGCTGAATAAAACTGGTGATGTTAAAAAACACACAGTGGTGGTCAGACACAGCCAGATCCACAACAGAGGACACACCCACGGACAGGCCATAGGTTATGACCAGGTCCAGGGTGTGCCCCCTGCTGTGGGTCGGCTGCGTAACGTGCTGTTTAAAATCCAGACAGTTCAAGAGGTTTAAAAATTTTCTGGGTACTGGGTCCGAGATGTTGTCGATGTGTAGATTAAAATCACCAGTAATTAAAATCCTGTTGTATTTGGTGTGAATGATTGATTCAGAGAATTCACTGATAAAAGAGGATGAATACTTGGGTGGTCTGTAGACTGTTATGCAAAGAATAGGTGGGCTGCTAAAAACAAAGGCATGATGTTCAAATGATGTAAAACTGTTAAAAGGAACTGACTTTGCAGACATTGTAATTCTTGTAATAGATGCAGTTCCACCTCCTTTTTTGCCCCCCCCCCCCAGTAGAGAATAAAAAGTTAAAATTTGGTGGGGAAGCCTCAGTGAGAACAACAGGTGCATCAGTGCCAAGCCATGTCTCTGTAAGGAGAATGCTATCTAGATTTTTGTCTAAAATTAAATCATTTATAATAAAAGATTTGTTTAAGAGAGAGCGCACATTCAGCACAGCTAACTTGATGTCTGTGCTGAATGTGCGCTCATCATGGTGCTTCAAGGGAATGTTAAAAACAGTGCTGGGTCTAAAAACATTCCTGGGTTTTAAAGGTCTGTGTGAAGTGATGGTTCTAATGGTGTAAATGTCCTGAGTTTTTGGTGGCAGAGAGGGGGTTACAGATGTATGTATGGTGTGGGTGAAACATGTAGTGGGCGAGGGTGAGGGTGAATGTGCGGCAGGGGGCTTGTGTGCGTGAGTGATACCGGTGAGTCAGGAGGTGGCTGAAGTGCAGGACCGGACAGCGAGGTCAATGTTGACTGATAAAAGCTGTGAGCCCTCCTGATTGGGGTGGAGATCGTCCCGTTTAAAAAGGCAAGGCCTGTTTAAAAACGCTATAAAATTGTCCACATACGGGATGCTTTTGATCAGGCAGTATCCCTTCAGCCACAGGTGCAGCTGGCGAAGCCGGCTGGTGATGATGTCACCGTAGCGTGGTGGGGGAAGCGGGCCGGAGATAATTAGGCGCTTCCCCGTGTCCAACAGGCGGTCGATCAGCGACACGAAGTCCTTCTTCAGGACCTCCGACTGCTGTTTTTTGACATGGTTGATGCCAGCCTCCAGGACCAGTGTGGAGGCCGGGCTGTGCTGCGCACACAGCTGAAGAGCGGCGGATGCAACCTCCGTGACGTGGGCTCCAGGGTGGCAGAAGGTCCGGCCGCCGGGCACTGCCACGTGCCTGACCATGGAGGTCCCCACTACCAGTACCGAGGGGGGAGTGCGCTGCACGACTGGCTCCCTTGGGGTGCGGTGGGGGCGAGGTGGAGCCTGCTGGCGTCGCGTGGTGGTTACACCGGTCCGAGCTGGGGGGGAGGGACCATGCTGAACAGGCGGATCCTGGAGCCTGGACTGGTGAGAGCCACAGCCAGCTGGGTGGTCAGGTCCTGGAGGCGAGCTGGACGAGGTACCAACGGGAGGGAAATCCTGCAGGCTTAGGATGTTGAACCTGTTGTCCAGTGGTAGATCCGGAGGCGGTGGGGGAGGAGATGGCCGAGCTCCAGTGCCTCGGTGCACCACCGACCAGGTTTCCCTCAGCCTGAGTGGTGTTGAGCTCAATGGACCCTCCGCCCCGTCCTTCCCGGTGAGGCAGTGTGACTCCGCTGGGCGAAGATAGGAAGTGGAAGGTGCCGATGACATGGGCTGGGCTCCCTGTCGGTGCCAGCGGGATTCCGCCGTCGGTGGTGCCGGGGTTCCGGTGGTAGTCGAGCCGGTCCACGGCAGGGTGGGGTTGTATGCGGCCGCCATGCTCCGGTCACCAGCGTCGGATGCCCTCAGGTAGGCGATATGTTTCGCCTGGGTCGTGGCGACAGTGGAGAAATCCAAGAGGATCTTGTCCCTCTCCTTGAGGTCGGCCCGCAGACCGGAGATGCTCTCTCTCAGTTTCGAGAGGGTGGGAAGGCAGGACTCACACACCGCCATCATACCTGTAGCCTGTGCAGGAGCGTAGGCACCCCGTAACACAGTACCACCACAGGGAGGTGAGTTCTGTTTCGGTACCGCTGGGAGGTAACGCTGGTAACGCTCTACTGATGCTGAATCAATAAATAATACTTTAATCCTATGGTTATCTACGTTGTTTTACTGAGTTAGCGTGTGGCAGTCTGCAGTTTTGCAAGCAGTTTTGCATTCTCTCCATATGAATGGAGAGAAAATAGCGCCAGGCGATTTTGAGGTCTGACTTTTTTGAGGACAACGATTTTGTGATGCAAATATATCACTCTTTTGAACGCATATTGTTTTGAGAAGCAAAACGCTTTATTTTCGTGACCCCAGACAACTAGCCGGACTACCTTCGTCAACACCAAAACCAGGCCGGAACTCCGCTCACAGGACGCAGTCGGGGGTAAGTCACTGTTGATGCGCTACACTGCTGATGAGGATGACATACAGATTCATGTCAAAAGACCCGAACTATCCCTTTAATATTTAGTTGAAATCTCACTTGGTTTTTGGATCAATACTAGAAGTAATGAGTAAAAAGGTTAGACTTGTTTTATGTACTTACATAGCCCAAAGTGCCCTGGGGATCGGCCAGGTATGGAAACACGGCAGTGATGCCCTTTGTGTAGTCCTCTTTAACACGCCTTGAAGGGCTCGTCCTACAGTGCACACACGCACGCACGGACGCACGCACGCACGCACGCACGCACGCACACACACATACACACACATGTATGAGATCCAAACAAAAGTACTGCTATGCCGATGCCTTCTGCTTTTGGTCTGCACCAAATAAAATCATAAATGTTAGGGTTGGATGTTAATTACACGACAACATACCCATGTTCACTCGCCATGTGTGCAACCAATATCTTCACCATGTCACGTCTTCTGGAATCTGTTAGGCTTTTTTTCCGAGCATACTCTGTAAGGATCCTCTCTCCTCCAGGTTTCTCCCTCAGAATGTTTTCAATGATCTAAGTGTGCGGGAGGAAAAAGAGGGAAGGGACACAGAGATTTGGTGGCCAATTACATTTACACTGATAAAAATGTTAACCATGCCTCGTATTTCTCTGCAACTTTACTTGGGCATCCCCCCCCCCCCTTTTATCAGAATCACCATCTTGATCTCTCCATCTGCAAAGCTTACCTGAGCGAGACCAGTCACGTCATCTCTGTTTCTTTGGGCAGGACTAGACTGCAAAATGATGGTGTCATCTGAGTCCCCTTCATTTTCTGCACCAGAGCTGAGAAAGGAGCTGCAGCTGCTGCTGCTGCTGCTGCCAATGGAGTGGCTTGAATCTAGCAGGTGTGATTATAATAACATGTCACTAGCAAGAGGAGATAATCTGTGACAAGAGTAATGTAAAGATCACGTTAGATTAGGATGGATCCACACACCAAGCTAGTTATTCCTCAGATGCTTTCTTAAGCATCCTCATCAACTTCAGTGTTTAAATCATCATAGACTTTTAAGTCCAAGGTAGGAATTTTAAATTTCTTGGAAACTGTGAAGATAAAACAATATTGCACAAGACTGATATTCTGTTGTGCAATTAATCTTATTTTTATTAAAAGGTCACACATCAGCGTCACTTTAGATCTGAACCACTTAACAATGATCTTATACTCCGAAAATATATCTGCAAGCTCATACTATAGCACGAGTGCCACGCTGAGCTTGTAGATCTGCATTTTATTTTTTTTTTAAATCATGAAGATTTTTCTAACTCAAATCATTCTTTTTCTCAGGGTACACGAAACAACATTTAGAGATTCCAAAATCAAATACATATACTTCTAAGGGTCCTTGACAATAATAATAATAATAATAATAATAATAATAATAAGACAGCACCACTAATTTACACATGAGGTTGTGCAATTTTTTCACTCACCACACTCCAAAAATGATTTGAAGGTCAACCGGCAACCTTCTTGCTGTGAGGCACGCGCACTACCTGCTGCGCCACCGTGCCGCCCTAAGATGATATTGAGCACAACAATTCATGCATTGAATGCTACAATTAACTTAAGTACTACAAAAGCCCCATCTACAGGTAGGCTCCACTGTTTATTTGCATCTAATTAAATGCTGTTTGAAAGCTGGGTAAAATAATTATTTTTCTTGTTGGGTGCTTCGAATGTGTTAACATGCGTTTCAATTCACATACCTAACGTTATGGTGCTGCTGTGCCACACCACAACACCCCATCTCTGAGCTGCTATTGAAAGAATGGTTGGGGAACCAGTTTCATTTGAGTTCACCACGTAAACCTCGCATGATTCCATTCCACTCATTGCTACGCGGGGAAATTCACAACTTATTTGTGTAACGGATGAGTGTTCCTCACAGCCAGCGTCTCCATTTGTGTCTTACATACACACACAAAAAAAAACACTTGCTAACCGAAGAGCAGGTAAAACTGTAACGTTAGATTAAAGTTACATGACTCAATTCAGAGTAAAATGCAAGTGCTTGATAACCAAACAGCAGGTGAAAACGGTCTACAAAAAAACAAACAAACAAAGAGCAATTAAAACGGGCGGTGTAAATGCTTCAATTCAGACTAAAATACACGTGCTTGCTAACGGTCCATATGTAGGTTAGCTAACCGAAGAGCAATTAAAACAGTCGGTGTAAATGCCTCAATTCAGAGTAAAATACACATGCTTGCTAACTGTCCACACAAAAAAACCCCACTTACTAACCGAAGAACAAGTCTGGTAAAACGTCATGACTCAACTCTGAGTAAAACACAAGTGCTTGCTAACCAAACAGCAGAGAAAACAGTCCAAACATACAAGACTGGCCCATAAAAAAATTAAATCTAAACACATTTACTAACCGAGGGCACAACTAAAACCTTCTTCGATAAAATGGTCAGTAAAAAGTAAGCTCAGTAAAAACACGTGGTAAATTAAGCTAACGTGAGTGAGGCTCGGTTTAAATTCACATCTAACATTATAATTTGTACTGAAGCTAACGTTAGCATCGACATTGGCAGTTATGCAGTGTGTGAGACCCACAAACTCGCCAGCTGCAATGTTACTCACAAGCATTACCAAGCAAGTTAACAAAAATTCTGCTGACATGTTATCTTAAATAAAACCAATTTTAGTAAGCTACTTTGCTGACTTACCTGGCTTACCGCCGTCCACCACTTCACCTCGACCTTAAACATTAGTGGGCGTGTTATGATATTACTCCAGTAGGATTTTCTCTATTTTTTTCCTCCTACTCTAGTGGTCACTGGAAATAATTACAATCCAAAATGAATAAAAAATACTCTTTTAGACGAAAATAATGGTAACTGAAAAAATTACTCTCTCATTTTTCCTGTGTAGAGTGAGGTCCATACATATTTGGACATTGGCATGATTCATGTTATTTTGGCAAGCTCAAGCGCAAACTGTCATCTTAAATTTGTAGTTTGTAGTAATTATAGCCATTT
Organism: Chaetodon trifasciatus; assembly: GCA_037975065.1. Lineage (NCBI taxonomy): Eukaryota > Metazoa > Chordata > Actinopteri > Chaetodontiformes > Chaetodontidae > Chaetodon > Chaetodon trifasciatus. The sequence continues at coordinate 1,517,358 of JBBMOE010000065.1, read as the reverse complement.
GACAGACAGTTTGACAGCCAGTTTCAGAGATTCAGAGGTACTGGACAAGTTCCTATTAACCTAAATAAAATGATCACATTTTGCACTTGGTTGCAGATTCTTACAATATGATAACAAAATAATAAATACCCTCTTTATGCTGAAGGACAGAGCAAAAATTAACAAAAAAGAAATAATGACACTTCATACATATTGACTTGTACCTGATCTGTATAAATCCCAAACCAACCTAACACCTGTAGGCTCACCCAACATCTAAACTTCTCCTTTCAATTACAAGGGTGAGGACATTGTGGACATGGGGCCTTTTCCTCACCAACAGGAATCAGAGGTTAATCCCTGGCAACACTTCATCAGTTCCCTTTATGCATGACCACTTCTAGGTAACACCATGGAGACAGACATCAAGTTCATAGTACAGCACCACATTCAACTATGACCTTAGTAATAAACTTCTAATTGAATTTACACATTTATGACTCTGTCAACAAACTGAACAGCATGAAATTCATAAAAGTAGACTTCATGGCAGAGCTGTTACAAACTATGATACTAGATAATGTTAAAATTAAATGTCACCCCAAAATCCAAAATATACAATCGATGTTTGTACATCAAGCACTCAAAAAAAATGTAAAACTAAAATGTTCTCATACTCTGTGACCTGTAGAAATGGTCAGTTAGACACATCCTCCTAGTGCTGATTTATTAAAGGATTAATCTACTCAAACATAAAAAAAACAGCCTTGGGTAACATTGTAATATTAGATCCACCAACATCAGTTTCAGAAAATGTTGACTGATTCTTAAACATCACCACCAATAGTCAGGTATTAGTGTGACTCTGAAATGAAGAGGGTTTCATTCTGGATTTAACTATTTGAAAGGAAGATTGAAGCGCCATACAGGAGAAAAGAAACACAGAAGAAACTTGTTGCCTTCTTACTGGTGGAGCTGCATCATGACAGTGTGGTAAGCAGTTCCAGCTACATTTAAAGCTGTACTCCAGTGATTTAGTGTGCCACTTCATTTGCGTGAATTGTGAATTTTGTAAGACTTTTGAAAACCCCATTCAGAGCAGAGTGGTACTTCCTCTGATGAGTACAATCAGTGGTCTTCCCCTTTAGAAATTACAGCACAAATCAAAAACATGTATTGAGTGACAAGGCATGAGTGACTGTGATGAGGGTCATGTGACAAACAAAAAGAATTGCTTAGTAATCGTCCTCTTAATCTGATTTCACATACCAAACCCACACAATCCCAAAGCTAACACAAAGGAGCAGAACAAGAGAAAACATTCATTCATTCATCTTCTATACCCCTGATTATCCCTTTCGGTGTTGGGGGGGGGCTGGAGCCTATCCCAGCTGTCAACGGGCGAGACGCGGGGTACACCCTGAGCCGGTCGCCAGCCGACAGCCGACTGCAGGGCAACACACATACACAAGCATTCACTCTCACATTCACACCTAGGGACAATTTAGAGTCACCAATTAACCTAATGAGCATGTTTTTGGTCTGTGGGAGGAAGCCGGAGTGCCCGGAGAGAACTCACGCATGCACGGGAAGAACATGCAAACTTCACACACAAAGGCCCCCGCTTGATCTGGGGATCAAACCGGCAACCTTCTTGCTGTGAGGCACGCGCACTACCTGCTGCGCCACCGTGCCGCCCAAGAGAAAACATGAAATGATTAAATGAGAAAAATAAAGAGAGAATGTAGAAGAGAAGGAAACAAGTAATAAAAAGAGGGAAAGAATGTGGAAGGAGGGATAGAGGAAAGAATAATTAGGGAGATGATAAAATAGGAAGGTGGAGAACAGGGGAGGAGTTAAAGAGGAGATAAAGGAGAAAGCAAAAGAGAAAAGAGGACACGAGATAAGATACACCAAGAGAGGTAAAAAAAAAAAAAAAACAAAGAGAGGAAGAGAAGAGAATAATGAGGGATTACTGTGAAGTTAAATAGAAGATTGAGAGAAGAAGAACAAAGAGAGCGAACAAGAAAAAATACAAAAGGAGAAAGAAGAAAGAAGAGACTCAAGCTGGAAAACAGTAGTAAGTTTATCAGTGTTTATGGGACAATTAATACAACTCTGATGTCAAACATGAAAGCCTTTATGTGTCTGCAGCACGAGTTTCTGTCGCTGGTGACCACTTCTTTCCTGTTGTCAGTGATGAACACAGCTAGGATTCATGACAAGCAGAAGCTGAAGTCATTCTGGGAGAAGAGGATTCTTGAACATAAAAAGCAGATGGACGAGGAGGCGAACCGCATGAGGAACAGCTCTCTGACATGGTTAGCCACAAAGCTTTTACAAGGACCACATACTCAAATACCACATACCCAAATATGTAATTTAAAATTCTAGAAGTTGGCAGTTGCAAGTTTGTAGTTTCTCAAAAAATAACAGCTGTATTGAGCTTCAAGTTTTGTTGGTAGAAAACCCAGATGAATTCACGAAAAGCTTATATATATATATATATATATAAGAACATCTGTCAAACATGCAAGTGTCTGCAGCACGAGTTCCTATATATATATATATATATATATATACACACACACACACACACACACACACACACACACACACACCACACAGTGGTGGAAAAAAGTTTTCGGGCACCCTTAAAATTTTACACAATCTCAAATATTATCATGAAATATTTGTGGAAAAATCTTTTTTGTGTTTCAAAAGGTGTGGCTGCATTAGACAGACACAAACAAATACAAATGATATTATTTTTGTTTATTGTTAACAAGAAAAACTAACAAGACTAAATTTTTGACAGTTTCAATATGTCAGTTCTCAACATTGTCGATATCAGTCAACAAATAATAGAGAATGTGTTCAAAACTGAACAAAAAATAAATAAACCATCACATCATCAAATTAATATTTAGTAGTCTTGCCATTAGCATGCAGTAGAGCTCTAATCCTGGCTGGCATGTTCCCCATGAGCCTTTCACACTGTTGAGGGGTAATCTTGTCCCATTGTTCTTGAATTGCTGCTTTTAATTCTTCTAAATTCTTTGGTGTATGCTTTGAAACAGACCTTTTGATAATCCACCACAGATTTTCAATGGGGCTCATGTCCGGGGATTGAGCTGGCCACTCTAAGACCTGGATACTGTGCTCCCGCAGCCAAGTTCTATTGGCCCTGGATGTGTGGCAAGGGGCATTATCTTGTTGAAACATCCAGTTTTGACCTCGACGGAACAGTGCGCGTGCAGAAGGGAGCATGTGGGTTTCGAGAATGGCACAATACTTGGCAGAGTTCAATCTGCCATCACAGACAGTGAGATGACCAACACCAGCAGCACTCATGCATCCCCAAACCATGATACTGCCTCCACCATGCTTGACAGTAGGTACTGTACATGCTGGAGATAATGCTTCGCCTGGCTTTCAGCGTATCCTCACATTAGCAGGAGGAAGATAAAGCTGGAAACTGGACTCATCTGATCACAGAATCTTCTTCCAGTTCCTGGCTTTCCACTTCTTGTGTGCTTGGGCCCAACGACGCCGGGCTAACCTCTGTCTCTCATTGATCAGGGGCTTTATGACAGCCTTGTAGGACCTTAAGCCATGATCTAAAAGTCGGGAACACTGGACACCAGTTTGGTTTGACCACTGCTGCTGAAGCTCCTGTGATGTCATTCGGTGGTTTTCCCTGCGCATGCGGATCAGGATGCGATCATTTCTTGCTGAAGAAACCCTTGGATGCCCAGATCTTGGTTTGTCTTCCAAGCTGTGGTTTGTCTGTATTTCTGCAGAGTGTATCCAACTGCTGATGGACTGCATCTGCACTTCCTGGCTATCTGGCGGCAGCTGTACCCTTCCTGGCTGAGAATCTGTATCTTCAGGCGTGTTTCCTGCGTTAGGTTCCTTGTTTTAGCCATTTTTGAAGAACTTTCAAATGTGCTGGCTTTATATAGACATGACGCACAGCAACAAAAATTGTCCGTCCGTCCGTCTTCTCCCGCTTCATCCGGGGCCGGGTCGCGGGGGGAGCAGCCTGAGCAGGGACGCCCAAACTTCCCTCTCCCTGGACACTTCCCCCAGCTCTTCCGGGGGGATCCTGAGGCGTTCCTAGTCGCGCCAGTGTGTCCTGGGTCTTCCCCGGGGCCTCCTCCCGGTGGGACATGCCTGGAACACCTCCCTTGGGAGGCGTCCAGGGGGCATCCTGTATAGATGCCCGAGCCACCTCAGCTGACTCCTCTCGATGTGGAGGAGCAGCGGCTCTACTCTGAGCTCCTCCCGGGTGACAGAGCTTCTCACCCTATCTCTAAGGGAGCGCCCTTCCACCCTGCGGAGGAAACTATTTTAAGCCGCTTGTATCCGGGACCTCGTTCTTTCGGTCATGACCCAAAGTTCATGACCATAGGTGAGGGTAGGAACGTAGATTGACCAGTAAATCGAGAGCTTCGCCTTTCGGCTCAGCTCCTTCTTCACCACGACAGACCGGTACAGCGACCGCATTACTGCTGCCGCTGCACCGATCCGCCTGTCAATCTCACGCTCCATCCTTCCCTCACTCGTGAACAGGATCCCGAGATACTTAAACTCCTCCACTTGAGGCAGGAACTCTCCCCCAACCTGGAGGGAGCAAGCCACCTTTTTCCGGTCGAGAACCATGGCCTCGGACTTGGAGGTGCTGACTCTCATCCCAGCTGCTTCACACTCGGCTGCGAACCGCCCCAGTGCATGCTGAAGGTCCTGGCTCGATGGAGCCAACAAGACAACATCATCCGCAAAAAGCAGATACGAAGTCTGCCGGCTCCCGAACCGAACCCCCTCCGGCCCCTGGCTGCGCCTAGAAATTCTGTCAATAAAAATAATGAACAGAACCGGTGACAAAGGGCAGCCCTGCCGGAGTCCAACGTGCACCGGGAACAGGTCCGACTTACTGCCGGCAATGCGGACCAAGCTCCTGCTCCGGTTGTACAGGGACTGTGCAGCCCTCAACAGAGAGCCTCCAACCCCAAACTCCCGGAGCACCTCCCAGATAATGACTCGAGGGACACGGTCGAAAGCCTTCTCCAAGTCCACAAAACACATGTGGACTGGTTGGGCAAACTCCCATGAACCCTCAAGCACCCTGTGGAGGGTATAGAGCTGGTCCAGTGTTCCACGGCCGGGACGAAAACCGCATTGTTCCTCCTGAATCCGAGGTTCGACTATCGGCCGGATTCTCCTCTCCAGTACCCTGGAATAGACTTTCCCAGGGAGGCTGAGGAGTGTGATCCCCCGATAGTTGGAACACACCCTCCGGTCCCCCTTTTTAAAAAGAGGGACCACCACCCCAGTCTGCCAGTCCAGAGGCACTGTCCCCGACTGCCATGCGATGTTGCAGAGGCGTGTCAACCAAGACAGTCCTACAACATCCAGAGACTTAAGGTACTCAGGGCGGATCTCATCCACCCCCGGTGCTCTGCCACCGAGGAGCTTGCAAACTACCTCAGTGACTTCAGTCCCGGTGATGGATGCACCGACCCCCGGGTCCCCAGTCTCTGCTTCCTCTACGGAAGACATGACAGTGGGATTGAGGAGATCCTCGAAGTATTCCTTCCACCGCCCGACAATATCCCCAGTTGAGGTCAACAGCTCCCCGCCCTCACTGTAAACAGTGTTGACAGCAAGCTGCTTCCCCTTCCTGAGGCGCCGAACGGTTTGCCAGAATTTCTTCGAGGCCGACCGGAAGTCCTCCTCCATGGCCTCCCCGAACTCCTCCCAGACCCGATTTTTTGCTTCTACAACCGCCCGGGCTGCCGCACGCTTGGCCCGCCGGTACCCGTCAGCTGCCTCAGGAGTCTCATGGGCCAACAAGGCCCGATAGGACTCCTTCTTCAGCTTGACAGCATCCCTTACTTCCGGTGTCCACCACCGGGTTCGAGGGTTGCCGCCACGACAGGCACCGGCGACTTTACAGCCGCAGCTACGGGCGGCTGCGTCAACAATGGAGGTGGAGAACATGGTCCATTCGGACTCAATGTCTCCAACCTCCCTCGGAATCTGGTCGAAGCTCTCCCGGAGGCGGGAGTTGAAGGCCTCCCTGACAGCGGGTTCGGCCAGACGTTCCCAGCAGACCCTCACAGTACGTTTGGGTCTGCCAGGCCTGTCCCACTTCCTCCCCTGCCAGCGGATCCAACTCACCACCAGGTGGTGATCAGTTGACAGCTCAGCCCCTCTCTTCACCCGAGTGTCCAAGACATACCGCCGAAGGTCAGATGATACGACTACAAAGTCGATCATTGACCTCCGGCCTAGGGTGTCCTGGTGCCACGTGCACTGATGGACACCCTTATGCTTGAACATGGTGTTCGTTATGGACAAACTGTGGCTAGCACAGAAGTCCAATAACAGAACACCACTCGGGTTCAGATCGGGGAGGCCGTTCCTCCCAATCACACCCCTCCAGGTATCACTGTCACTACCCACGTGAGCGTTGAAGTCCCCCAGCAGAACAATGGAGTCCCCGGTTGGAGCACTTTCCAGTACCCCTCCCAGGGACTCCAAGAAGGCCGGTTACTCTACACTGCTGTCAAATACCAAATAAGATACCTGAAAATTCATCTGAGAATGATAGAATGTAAATGCATCCATCTCTCCAAGATACACATGTAATCTTTTCTCTTTTCCAATATGACTATAACATTAAGTGCTCTGTGGAAGTACTGTGGCCTCTGCAGAATTTCTCTCCCCTATGATAATCGAAGCTAATGTTACGCTGAAATTAGCTGTGATACTCCATGTTTCATTAAATTGACACCAAAAAGCTACTCCTTTTCAACACAGGCCCACCAAGCTGAAAGATCCATGTTAGCCCATGAAGGTGATGAAACTATTTTCAAAGTTAGTTTTTGCATAGTTCATAAATTTGATTCATGCATGTGTTTGCCTTATTTTATTAATTTTTAGCTAGCAAGCTAAACCATTATTGCTGTAACTAAACTGCTAAAGCACGTTATTGTTCTAGCATGTTTGGCAGATTTTTGGTTATTAAAAACGCCTCTCTTATCTGTATTATTACTAAAAGTAGTGACCCTGATTTTCATGTAGCCCAGGATAACCAATACGACAGTCTGATCCAACTACAATTGATTTCACAAGTGTAGGCTAAACAAAAATGTATTAAATCACATAATCACAATCACAATATGAGGCACATGTAAATGTGAGAATGTAAGGCATGGTACAATAGGGCTTTTCAATATAATAGTACTCAAACCCAAACAAAAAAATGCTTTTTTTTTTTTTTTTATTTGGACAGAGAAATCAGTACACACACACACACACACACACACACACACACACATATATATATATTACTCTGTGACTCCAATACTCCCCCTGATACTATCTGATGTTGCCATTACTCTGTGTCAGGATTTAAATCACAGCATAATTCATGGCATGTTCTGAGTGGAAATTACAGTAATTACAGTAGCTTGCTAGCTTCCACCTTCTCTGCGGAATGCAAACAGCCTGGACATGGCAAAGAGGCAGATGTCTGGGGACAAACTTAATTTTTTATATACTGAAGGCAGATATTAATTAAATCCTGTTTCCTGTGGCAATCATGCATTTGATCAGTGGTATGTGGGAAAGTTGTAAAAGGGGAAACTAATTTTTTGTATCAACATTCATAGTGTTATTTGCACAGCATTATTTACTCTAGTCAATAGCGCACCTCAGAAGTTGACTGCACATTTCAGCTGTCAGATTTGTTGTTCCAGCTCTTCACTGAAGCAGCACGGTGTTCAAACAGAGTGAAATATTCAAACACAATGCACCGTTTCATCAAATGGAAGTAGTCTATGTGTTTTGTGCATAATTTTTTAAACATTTCCCCTAAATTCATCCTCACATACTTGCTGTCATTGGAGACTTTGGGATCTCTACTAAATTTGAAAACAAAGTTTTGTTGGTTTAAACAAAGTTTGGACAAACATGAATTTATTAAGATGGATGAACTGCAGGGTCCAACAGGATCAGAGAGGAAAAGAGTATTAAAAATAAACTTTTTAATAATAAAGTTTGTCCTTGTCTCTGCTTCGTAACTTGATTAGTTTGGAAAATGCCTCAGTTATATTTCCAGCTCATCTGTCTGTCATCACATAGTAGCCTGAGAATTTTGATTAGAGGCAGCTCGACTCAATTTAAGTCCTGGAGATCAGTGTAAATAAATGGGTACATTGCAGATTAACTGACACATGTCTGCTGACAGACAAATGTTCATTAACAGAGACAACATTAATCCTGTCATATCTAGCAGCCTCACACACACACACACACACACACACACACACACACAGGTATACATGACTTATGGGGGCATTATATAGACTTGCATTTAATTCCTGTAGAGTTACCCTAACCAGAACCAGAACCAGTACTTTTACCTAACCATAACCTTAACCTCAGTCTTCATCCTAAAATTTCCTATTTTACATTACAGGGAACTGCATTTTGTCCCTATGATGAAGGTGAGCCCCCACAATGTGACGGTGCAGACAGATTTAAGTCCCCACAATGTAGGGAATATGTGGCCCACACATGCACACACACACACACACACACACACACACACACACACACACACACACACACACACACTGTTCTTTATTTTCCACAATGCAATTGGCTCTAGCAGCGATGACTGCAGATCAAGTTTCACTGGATGTCTGCACAATTAATTTAAGCCCAGGAGTCATGGTGTCAGAGTAACTACTAGCCTCTGATGTTGGGACAAAACCTCTGCTCATCTCTGCCTCCTACCCACCTCCCAAAGCAAAATATGATTGACTCTTGTCTTGTTTATACTCCTTTTAAAGAAACAATGTATGCTGTATTGTACGATTGTAAGATATTGTAAGATGTTTTGGTGAGGTTCTGTGTGATTCTCAGTAAGCACTGAAATATCTTTGTTAAAACTAAAGTGAAAATCTTTTCCGTTACATAAAAACATTGGTTTAACAGCATTTAAATCTTCTCTTAGAATAAAAATGCTAGTAATAGGTCAACTGGTCAAACCAGAAAGTCAGTAAATTTGTTCTGATCTTTCAGATCTTACTCATCAGTTTCAGCCATTATATCTCCTGAACCACCACTCACTGAAGCCCAAATAACTAACCCCAAACCCTTTGATGGGTAAGTGTTGGCTGTTCCTGTTGCAATGTAACACTGTTTTTCGTCAGCGTCCGCACTCGTTCTTCTCTGAACAAGTGAATGTTCACTACACTTTTGGGTTGCTTCGAGGCAAGGCATTAAAGTTGCAGTAGGTAACCTGTATAAAAGTAATTTTTTGCTATTTGCTAAAACTGTCCCTATGCCCAGAGACAGCAGTACAGAAAACATGTAATCTGTGAAAAAAAACGGGCTCCATTGGTCCCACCTACTGCTCCTACTGCAAGAATCCACTGCACCCGATACAAAACAACCAATCAGAGCCAGAGGAGCGCCTGTGGGAGTGTCTGACATCTGTCATTTACTACTTACACATGCTGCCGGCTGCCGCTCAGTCAAACAGCTCTGTGAGTGCGTCAGGAGGCCAGTGAAAGCTATGGCGGAGCAACAGCCACCTGCAAAGGAGAGACTACCCATACTGTTGCTGCCAACAACAGCATATACGGGAGAGGAGGTTGAAGTTAGTGTTCAACCACATGAGGTCCTAAAGACCTGTTTTTCTCCCAATGTGTCTCCTTTTCTTTTCCTTGTTTGTTGCCTGTTCTCCGCTGTCTGTTTAGCTGGGTTTTCACCTACACCCAGTCAGCTTCGGCTCATCAGGTGTTCATCTGATACACATGATCCTGATTAGGTACAGAATAAAAGGGGAGAGCTCTCTCCTACCTGTTGCCAGATTGTCCTGAATCCCTGGCCGTGTCTTTGTTCATCTCATTGTGAGTACAGCGCTACACATCTCCTCTCCTCATGAGTTGATAATGCTAACTGCTTTTGGATTGCCTCTTAAAGTGTGCTTTTGGTGGCATGGTGGTACAGTGGCAACACTGTCACCTCACAGCTAGAAGGTCCCAGGTTCGATTCTCGTCTGGGGCACTGTGGGCGCTGGGGGCGTGTCCTCCACCATGCCTTCAGTGCCTGCTCCATATCTCGAGGAAAAAGGGCCTTTCTGTGTGGAGTTTGCATGTTCTCCCCTTGTTCACCTGGGGTATCCTCCATTAAAAAACCCCACTAAAAACATGCAAGAAGACCACCACCTGACCAATAGTGACGAAAGGAACTGGGTCCCTGGGTGCCGCTGTTGGCTGGCAGCCCACCACTCCTGGTCCACCACGGAGGAAGGACTGACCAAGGATGTGTCAAATGCGGAGAAATAATTTCATGAAAAGCATGGCGTGTGCATGTAGTGTGATGTGATAAATAAAAGTACATTTCTTCTTCTCTTCTTCTTCTTTTATGTTTCAGTCTTGACCTGCCACTTCAGCGTGTGCCTTGCCTCAAACCTGCTTCGTCGGAGCTCCCTGAGCTTCTCTCCCACTCCTTTTGAGTGTGCCTTTTGTTTATTGTCTCCCATTACTTATGAGTGCATTTTTCGTTTCACCAATTGTGTTTAGAAAAAATTATATTTTTTCATATACCTCTGTCTCTGGTCTGCATCTTTGGGTCTTAACAAATATCCCAGGCAAAAAGCCTAACAAAATTAATCCATGCTTTGTTGTGAAACAGTTGATGCTAGAACTGCTGTGGTTGGTCAGCTAACCACTGCATAGATAACTTTAGCACTGTGTGAATAGCCTCTCATTCATTTCAATCAGGCAACTATATTCCAAGATAGGGCCTTGGAAAAAATGTTGAATATGCAACAAAATGTGACATCATGTAGCAGCCCAGTGCACTGACTAAAGAAATACACAGAAGCACAGGTCCTTGGTACACTACTTTATACTGAAGAAGGGTAATGGTGAGACAATTAAATGTGCTCAATATGAAGAACACAGAAAAGAAATGTCTTTATATATATATATATTATATATTAAGCATATTAACTTCTGTAATTATTCTGTTTACAGCTCACCTACTTTTTTGTGAGTATTATCACTTACCCACATGAGAAGCCTTTCTTGTCCTGTCAGGTTAAGTGTAATACAGACCTTTTTGTGGTTACACAGGGTTGAGCAGGATGTGCTTCCAGTCACTTTTTCACATTACCACGAGTTTGGATGTGTTTTTGTGGAGCTCTATTGCAAAGACTTGTACTTATCTTTCAATTACTGAGACTCTGTGTAGACTCACTTATGGTGTACTTTTAAACTTGTTTCAAGTACATTTAAATCTCTTTGTGTCCCTTTAAGCTCTTTAAGAGTAATTGCTAACCTCTGAATATTTCAAAATAACCAAGAAACACTGTTTCAGTTTAAAAATATCAAAATGTATTTATTTCACCCAAAATAGGTCTAAACAAATGCAAAATTGAAAAAAGTTAACTTACTATGAAAATCCCAAATAAACAACTAGACCAGTTGTTGTTACGTAACAGGTAGGATATAGGACTCAATAGCAGACACGAAGACAGGGAGTAGGGGAAATAGGAATTTATTGAATGTGCAAAGAGGTAACTTGTAGCTGGGAAGTCCAGGGGACAGCTGATGAGCCACGAGGTAATGAGGTGGTGTGCAGTTCCTAGTTATGCTGGAGCACACAGCGCTCAGGTGGTATGAGTACTTGTGTGGCGGGCAAGTGGAGATGGAGGCACAGGTGAAGCAAGGTGGTGGTGGTTGAGGGTTGGAGGCTTGATGCAGGTGGAGGCAAGAAGCTAGGCAGCATCTGTGCTGGTGAACTCACTGATCCAAAACAAAGGAAAAGACAGAGGATGAAACGTAAGAATACACAAACAATATTTGCAGACCCACACTTAACTAAACAAAATAAATCAATTAATCAATCCCCTGTTTCAGGCCTGATAGTTGATGGCATGCGCTTAGCCACCCATGTCTGCCGCCGAATGTGGCCATGAAGTGGGTTACTCACTTTCTGATGTTTGTCTTACCTCTGGGCTTAAATCTCTGGGCAGCGGCTCCTCATGGGATTAACAGAAGTCCTTGTTCCCGTCCTCACCATGGCCCCCGTCAGCATGAAGGAAAATCAGTCTCCTGGGTCCACAGTCCAAATGCCCTTCTTGATGGTAGCATGGGGGTTAGCCTCCAAGCTAATGACATCCAAACCTGCCTCACACTAACTCTCACAGTCTTAATACACTTCATTCAACTCACAAAAGCAGTGACAATGACTTTCTGTGCCTAATCACTTCACTGTGAACAAACATCATTGTAAGATGCAAACTAGCAGGTTAGGTTTTAACACTTCTCAACATTGCAAACATTGAAGAAACACACTACATTCATGGTCAATAGTAAATCACTACTGTTAAGGAAATAGACATTTAACCACATTTTATCCATTATATGTGTAACGGGTGTAGAGTGAACCCAATAGCAGCACAAATGAAACAGGTACTACCTGTAGTATAAACAGCAGGAACAAAGTTAACCACAAGATGCATCGGAGTAGAGAAGGCAGGTATGGCAGAATTCGAAGCCGGATCTCCCATGTGACAGGCAGGAAAGTTACCACAAGACCAACGGGGCAGGGAACACAGAGGGGCTCGTGAGCAAGTAACTGTCCACAGTTCTCAAAAGGCTCAACAAGTGTGTTGGAGGAGAAATAGCGCAAAGTCACTGCAGTTGGAAGCTTTCCTGGAAGGTGGTTCTGATGAGGGCTGGGAGTGGATCCGAACCTTGAGATGGAGTCGGCGAGGCAGACGGCACCAGAGGAGAGGAGCTGGTGAGGAGAAGCTGACGCAGTGGGTCTACAGGCTGAACAGGAACAGGCTGAGTGCCAACCAGCCACAGGCAGACGAGGAACAGAAAGCAGGCAGGCAAAACCCGTAGTTGGGAACAGCAGGCTGATGGATTTACCGGGGCTGAGACGTGAAGGAAAGGTCAGAGGCGAGTCAGGTTGATACCAGGTAGGCAGCTTTCACTCAGTGAGCACTGAGTGAAAGCTGCATATAAACTGGCTTGATTGGAGATGGTGAGCAGGTGACAGCAGCAGGTGGAAGCAGTAAAGCTGATGAGGGGTGTGGCTGAGCAGCAGAGCAGGAGAGGGGGAGAGCAGACTGTGACAATATGGACATATACAGATAAACAAAGGAAATAGCCTAAGGTTTTGTGAACAAAATAACCCAGGGGATTACATATATATCTTTGTCTCTGCTGCACTCTGACAATGACAATAAAGTTGAATCGAATTCAATCTAATCTAATCAAATTTACAGTGTATACATAGACGTGTGGATCTACAATCTATGATGGACCAGTGAATGAACATGTTTTTGACATGTTCATTCACTGGTCCATTAATCTGAATATCAATTGATTGCTAGATGAGGGATGGCTAGATATATTGCTCACAATATATACCACTGTAAGTGGATTTTACAGGGAGACTAATATGGGAGCTCCCCTGAAAAACATGATCCCCCCCCACACACACACAAACACACATTGTACACTGATCTCAGTGGTACCTGAAGGAACACACTGACACCAATGCTGACATCTTTTTTTAAGTTGGGTTGTTTCTGTCTAAACATGTCGTAATTCCTTTTTTTTCTCCCCCTTTGCCCCCTCTCTCCACGCGTCTTGCTTTCTCTAGGCTGAGGGAGCAGTGGTTGGACAGGTTGGATCAGAGGAATCAGCACCAACAGAGTTTCTTCGAGGAGAGAATCAGACGAGCTCAGCAAGTTCAGCAGAGCCTCAGGAATCTTAACTTTCCCTAAAAGTGGCAGATCAGTGTGGAGAAGGTTACAAAACCCCAAATCTATCTTTAAATATGTCAAATAGGTATCATCTTCCATACTGTATTTCATTCCTGACTGGTGCCATAGCCGTGATGGCATGCATTTCTACTACAGCTTCACTGCATTGTTACTATAGTCATACAGTTGAGTTTAAAATAATAGCTGTTTGTTTAAAAAAGTGAGTAAACCTCAAAATCCTTATAATTGCTTTTATTGTCATACACACAAATGCATTGGGAAAAATGAAGAAAGTTTTATCGAATTTGTTATTACTTTACAGAAGGTGAAAAGGAATATCAAGCTTTCAAATAATAGCAGTGTCTTCCTTTTTCTTTACAAACTCAAACCCTTACTGCATAAACTGAAAAATGCTTGAAGACTTAGCTTTCCTGTGAATCACTGAACTTATATTTAGTTGTATAACCACTGCTTCTGTGAACTTCTTCACCTCTGTATTGCATAGAGTCGACCAACTTCTGGTTACTGTGTCCAGGTATTCCAGCCCAGTACGATTGGACTACATTCCACAATTCCTTTGCATTTCTTGGTTTTGCCTCAGAAACAGCATTTTTGATGTCACCCCACAAGTGCTTGCGCCACCATGCTTCACTGTCTTCACAGTGCACTGTGGCTTGAATTCAGTATTTGGCGGTCGTCTGACAAACTGTCTGCGGCCCCTAAACCCAGAAAGAACAATGTTGCTTTCATCAGTCCACAAAATGTTGCAACATTTCTCTTTAGACCAGTCAATGTATTCTTTGGAAAATTGTAACCTCTTCAGCACATATTTTTTTTTCACCAATGGGACTTTACAGGGGCTTCTCGCCGATAGCTTGTCACAGTATATTCAGTTCTTACCTGCTGCCATTGTTTCCTCATCTGCCTCACCGGTGCCCTCAGTACCTTTCCACTCTCAGCCGTGCCACCCGCCTGCTCACCTGATCAGACACCTGAGACTCATAACAATCAGTGCAATATATAAGCTGCTCTGTTCATTGTTCTCATGCAAGGCTCTCCAGCTAAATGTCATGGACTGATCTCCCGTTTTCAACACTGCCTCTTTCCGACCATGTCTGTTCTCCTGTTCCCCGGTAACTACCTTAGCCTTTTGTCCCTGACCACAAGTCTTGCTTTTCATTTCCTGGATATTGTTTGCCTGAGTGTTTGGTCTTTGCCTGCCTGTGACTGCTGGATGTTTTATTCCATCCACAATACCAGAGACTGTACTTGTTGCTGTTAATCTGGTTCTGCTAATTTAAGATTAAAAGGCTGATAAAAGTTTTACCTGTATTTTGGTGGTTCTGCACTTGGGCCTGAAACCCATGTTGTGACATAGCTTGGCATCACACATACAGGCATCTTCTAATTGTTACAGTACTCACAGCTAACTTTCGACCTTCCTTTGATCTGTCAGAACCGGGACAGACAAACTGAGGACCCACAGAGCAGACCAGAGACAGGCAGACGTTAAGAGGCATTTATTGACAGTCCGAGTCAGTACACAGAAAATCAGCCCAACAGGCAGCAGTACAAAATCACTAGTCAAATCGGGAGTCACAAAAAACCAGGCAAGAGTCAAAGCAGAAGATAGTGAGACGGGCAAAAGTACCAAAACACTAAACAAAGGCAACAATAGATAAAAACAGGTCGAAACACGAGGAGATCACAAACACGAGAAAACACCGGAAAGCTACTCTCAAGGACACAGACAATCTGACAAAGACACACTGGGATGGGCAGATATATATACACACGAAGGGATGAACAATTAGACACAGGTGGAGACCATGAACAATCACACACATGGGGAAGTCAAGATACCACACAAGACAACACAAAACAGGAACTGAAAACAACCTTCAAATTAAAACAGGAAATGACACAGACAAAACCCAGACTAGGTCCTGACATGATCATTGTGGAGCTGATCATTGGCTGAGTCTTTGCCATTATGGCTATTCTTCAATCCATTCGAATGTTAGTTTTCCGTTTTCTTACATGTCTTTCTGGTTTTCGTTGCAATTTTAAAGCATTTGAGATTATTTTAGCTTAGCAGCCTATCATTTTCTGCACTTTGTTTTCCCCTCTCCAATCAACTTTTTAATCAAAGTACGCCATTCTTCGAACAATGTCTGGAACAACCATTTTACTCCAATTTTCAGAGAGAAATGCATTATAACCAGCATGTACAACATTTGCTGCCTTCGTCCTTGAATAAGGGCCACCTGTTTGACACCTGTTTTTTCACAGAATGAATAACCTCACTAATTGAACTCCACACTACTATTATTTTGAACATGCCCCTTTCAATTAATGATTCAATTACACAAACAGCAGCATGCATGCCATGACTATTAGGTATGTTGGTTTTCTATTACTCTATTACACCTGCTAGTAGATTATTTGCCATGTAGAAATATAATTTCTCCCCAAAACAGTGATCTGGTTAGTGATGTTGGACTGCTATTATTTTGAACACAAATGTACTTGCTAGTAGGGCCAAGCAGGGTTGCAACCCCCCCTCAACAGAGCCATGTTGTCCCAGCCACTGAATTGGCATGAGAAATATGTTGTCAAACAAATGATGAGAGAGGGGGACATTTTAAAGAACCACAACATGAGTGCAGCCATACAAGAAAAACACCTCATGGCTTTTCACAACACAACTCTGTGTGACTCCCTCCACCCCAATGGAAAAAGCCTGCTGTCACTCCATATGTCATCAATGATCATAAGTAAAATCTCAATCTACATCTTAAAAATGTGTTTCTTCAGTCTAAGTGATTTTCATGTGTGCAAAGATGACATGAAAAGATACAACCCTATGGAACAGTTTTGAAGATGTCAAAAATGAGATTTTTGATTGTAACATTTTGAGGATAAAGCAGTGACAAGTCAAGTACATTGCAACACACACTGTCACATCATTTGACGATGTAACACACACAAGTAGCTGAGATGTGTTGATCCAGGGAGGGAAGAGGATCAGATTGCTTCTTTTCTGAAGACTTAATGCGGGCCAACATTAGGAAATGTGACAATGTTATGTGCATTGAGACATTGTGGTTTTCAGCAGCCACATTTCCAGCATGGTTTAGAGTTGCTTTACGAACATTTTGTGAGTTTAAAAGTTTCTGGTTTAATACTATACTCACATGTGTTTACTGAGACATCTGTGGCCACATCAATCCTCCTGTCCATACTGGCTTTGTAAGTGACCCCTTCTTAACATGACTACACTTACAATATAAAGGACAAATTGCAAAGTCATCGCTCTGTGTGAAAATGCATTTTTTTACAGCCATAAATTATCTGTTCATACATCAATCATAAATAAATGTGCTGCCAACCAGTTTTCCATGTTGTAAAACACAAAAAAATGTTAGTAAAGCAACTTTAAGCCATAATGGAAATGTGACTGCTGAAAATTAGAATGTCTCCATGCCCATCAAGGACAAACCACTGTCACATTTCTCACAGAAGAGCTTGCAGCCCCAATACCTGATCCTCAACCACTTGCTGCCACGTCCAGCAAGGATGTGTTTTTCCTTTGATGTACGCTTGATGCAACCACTGACTCCATGTCTGTAGAAACAGAGGAGATGGATTATCTGAAATCTGCTCTTCTGATGGAAAACTCGAACCAGCTTCCAAGAATAAAAAAAAAATTACACTCCGCTCTGATGCCCAAACACCATCCAACATACCAGTCAGAAGACTTTTCAGTCTTGGGAGTCTTGTGCTCACCCTAAAACAAAACCGTCTCACTGTTGTGCTTTAATAGGTACTTTACAGATGCTTCTACTTGCCCAATGGATGGCATCTGATGTCAGATAGTAGTGATGATAATGATGTTTCTTGCAGCTGGTTTTCCAGATTTGGGTCAGTTAGTTTTGAATGGAACTAACTTTAAAACTTTGAAAAGAACTGGTCACAGTAGTAGGTCATTGCTTTGTATCTCAATGATTTCATGTTGTAGGTTGTCAGAAAAATCAGCTGGTTCTATATTAAAGCAAATTTGTTTAGTTCCTTTTGTTTATTTTTCATGTGCTGAAACCTGTCATCAAATGCCTGATGGAGTTTTGCACACTCACCAGCATAGTCATATGGGCCTTTGTTCTTGCAGTGTTTCCTCTTTCCAGTTGCAATAGCCACAACTTCAATTTCACTTCAAATAATTTCACATTTGAAAGCAGGCAGCTGAGAAGCTGGCTGTGTTACAATCCTGCAGACCTGTCTGTTCCTAGTGTTTTCTTTTTCCCCTTTTCTCTAGTGTTATTTGTTGTCTGTCCGCTTCTCCTGTCTGTCTAGCTGGGTGTGCCTCAACACCAAGCCAGCTCCGCCTCCTCAGGTGCACACCTGACGCACATGATCCTGGTTAAGACACAGGATAAAAGGGGTGAGCTCTCCCTTACCTGTTGCCAGATTGTCCAGAATCCCTGGTGGTTCACTTGCTCTTGCAGTGTGAGTATGCAGTTTAGCTCTCTCTCCTCTTATGCTTAATGTTAATGTTGGTTATCTCTTGGACTGCCACTCATTGTGTGCTTTATGTTTCAGTGCCTTCCTGCCTCGTCAGCATAGTGCCTTGCCTCAAACTCAATTAATTGGAACTTCCATAGTTTCCCTTCACTCTCTTTTTGAGCGCACTTTTCTCTGTTCTGTTCCACTCATTATTGAGTGTGCTTTATGTTAGTTTTGTCCACTTGAGGTTCACTTCTGAGAGGTACTTGGTTATGTCCATCAAATCACATGGCCACGTCACTGAGTTTCCACAACAGGTTTTCCCTTCACCTCCAAGACTTATTCCAGTCAAACTGTTTGCAACAATAAGCTACTCCTTCACAAATTCTCCTTCCAAATGAGATTTCTGCTTCTAACTAATTGCTTGCTCACCACAAAACTTGCCATTATAACACTGTCTCTGTCAGAATGTGATCTTGTGAAAGCTGCTTGTTGGGCATCCAAACTGGAAGCACATTTGTCCTTGCAGCTCATCCAGTTTAGCATGTGTGTAGCTGTATTGATGCTCAAAATTATTGTTGTCATCACTGCTGCCGTGTCCTCACAAACTAACTCATACACTAGCTTATGTTTTACTTTGACAAGTAAAAAAGACATTTTCCATTACTCTTGGAAAGCACAACACTCCATATTTACTAATGCTTTGCTGACAGGAGCCGTGATGCATTGATGTGATATCAGCTGCTCCACGTGTTACATTCAAGGACCATTTGGAAGAAAAAGATTTATGTTACGTTCTTTATTGCTAGAAAAAGTCATTGCTTTTTTGTATTTATGAATTGTATTACAGAATTAATCAAATGGTCTTGTGGACTGTATATGGCTTGGAGGCCAGAAGTTCCCCATACCTAGTTTATTTGATACAGTTGAGCCTACGTTCTTTGTGAAATCCACAATTGTGTTGGTCCCGTGCTCATTTTCTTATTGTTATTCAGGGCAGGATATAGGATTTGTAATGAACTGCTATAAACTTGAGCTTCTGTGCTCTGACCCACTTTGAAACATCATTGCCCTCTTCTATTTTATAACGCTAGTCATACTACTGCGGTTATTTTGGTGAAAGTAGTGTAAAAGTAGTGTAACTTGTAATGCATTACTCTACACAGAGAGTAATAACGTTATGTAATGTATTACTTTCAAATGAACTAGTAATATGTAATACATTACATTTTGAAAGTAACTTGCAACACTGGTTGCCATGGCCTAATCGAAACAGACACACAAATACACATGGAGACACAGAAAGAAATAAACTCGGGACAAATGCGACACAGTAGGGAGGGAAAGATAGCAGGGAAGAGGGAGAAACCCTGCTGTAACCCCTTGCAACATCTACTAAGTACAATAACTACAAACTCCATTACTACGCACACAACTGATAATTAGTTCACATACAATGAACAAATTAATGTGACCATTAATTGGCTAAATGATGCCATGTATAAATACAAAGAATAAATTGATGAGTAATTACTGAATGATTGAAGATGTGAATGCAAAGTACCAACAAGGATCATCATAGTAGATTGTGCACATCTTCATCAGATGTGTTAATTACTGGCAGCACAAAAGATCTCTTTAAGAATAACCAGTAGAATAAGGGAGAATTAAGGGGCCATTCAGCAGCTGACAGGGATGGGAAGCCAAAATAAATAATCTAAAGTATTAAGATATTCAACATCACTGGGAAATCCTAATTTTTGCTCTTTGTAGTAAGTGTTGGAGTTTGGTAGGAGTTGGTTTCATTATTAGTGGATAGTAATTGATACCAACAACTGCCTTAATGTTAATAAATATGAATGAATATGAACAGAGCATCAGGGACCAATATCTAAACACTGGATACAGTGTCAAAAGGGTTTCTTCATTTGAAATGTTAATGTTTATACCATTTTCCACTCATCAGGTTCAATAGTGAAGGGTTGAATCCAGGCACTGACCCCTGCAAACAGCTGTTACCACAACACATATGCACAAGTAATCACAGACAACTGCGCTTTAAATGTGCAAAACAATTTGTTTTCTTCAGAAATACTGAGCACAATTAATAATCCTTTAATCAGTAAACATCTGTTGTGCAACAACAGCGACAACATAAGCAGCTGTAATAAAAGCAACTACACTACACTGAAAAAAAAAGACTTTTCGGTGCAATAAACTCTATAGAGTAACTGTTAGAATTTCTATCTTGTATTTTTAAGATTCAGTAAGAACTAGAATTAAAATCAAATCAAACTTCTATAAAACTATGATTTTATTAGTTGATCTCCACTCTGAGTCCTGTCCCTGCTCAACTGGAAAAAAAATTAATTCGCTATCAGAAACAGTAGCATCTGCTATGAGAGACCGCTGTGCAGCGCATTGGTCAGCTGTGAACACGCTCCTAGTTTGATTGACAGCTTTGTGTCGTTGCACTCGCGGATATTTCACCAGGTAAAATCTCGGTGTTTGTGTTGTCCTGTCGTCTCCTATAGATGAACGTTACTGTCGTCCTCTCTGAGAACATTTTACACTTCTTTCTTGACTTTAGAAGTCCCGCGAAAAGTAAAACAGGAATTCGCCAGAGCGTGTCACGTGAACAAAATGAACCAATGACATTGTCCGAATTTGAGACCAGCCAATGAAAGTCCGTGTCTAGCATAAAACCCTCCGTTTTACTATCAGTATAGTTACTAAAACAATAGACATAATATATGTAGATGCCTCATTACATGCAGGAGCATAATCCAACGTCGCCGCCACATTGGTTGGGTCTCCTCACTCTAGGCTAGCACCAGAGCCAACCGAAGTCAATGTAAAGAGAGCAACGATGCCCGTATTTTGTGCAGCCTATGGTTGCAATTACCAGCGCAGTGTTAAAAGCAGATCACGTGGGATTACCTTTCACAAGTAAGATTGAACAATAATTTTGGTTATTTGACCATTTATAATAGTATGTCATCATAACTAACGTTATTTGGCTATCAACGAAATGCTAACAGCAGGAACTGGTACTCTCTCTCATTATCTCAAACTGTTTTTTTCTTCACATTTTGAAGGTTTCCCAGTGACACAGACTTTAGGAGGCAATGGGAAGTTGCAATAAGAAGGGAGGGTTTTGTTGCTACTGAGTCATCCAAGCTCTGTAGTGAGCACTTCAAGCCAGATGACTTTGACAGGATGGGTCAGATTGTCAGGCTTAGAGATGGTGCGACCCCATCTGTCTTCAACTTCCCGTCTCATCTCCAAAGAGTAGATGTATTTTTACTCTACATGCTAACAGAGATGTCTATGATTCATATGTAAAACAAAAGTTAATATCACACTTTGCTAAACATGTTTTTACCATTAGTTCTTTCTGCGTGTTTAGGAATTAGTGATGTATTGTGTATTACAATACACTGTGGGATACTAAAACCTTTTCAAGTTGTTTTTAATGAAGTTGTTTTTAAGTGTTATGTTTCTTATATTCTAGTCTGTAGCAACAAGGAACACAAAAACTTCAAGGAAAGCTGAAGAGACCCTACCAGTGGACCTTTCTCAGCATTTCCCTGAAGGTGAACCTCAGCCCAATGATGTGAGTATTTCTTATTTGATATGTCCCATACAGCTGTGAGCATCATGGCTCTGGTCATATTAAAATCTCTCCCTTGCTTTCTGCAACTCCTTTCAGACATACTCACATATACACTTTTTACATGTTATAAATAAATAAATAATAAATACACATGTGAACACATACACACCCCCTTTCACTGATACTCACACACACACACACACACACACACACACGCACACACACACGCACACGCACACGCACACACACGCGTGCACCCTTTCTCTCTTTCTCACACTCACGGTGCTGGCAGTGATATTACGGGTTTGAAATTAAGAATGTGTGCGGGAGAAGCTGAATGCAAAGGCTTGAGAATGGAGAACAAAGAAAACGGTAAAGAGTCTTCTGGAGGATCTGAAGAAAAAGAACCTTTTAAATGAGGAGTTGAAAGAAAGGCTTGACTTCCACTGTGGTAGAAAAAATTGATAATACAACTTTGAATTTTATGTTATGTTATGTTTATACTCTTTGTCAGACTTTATAAATGTATTATTTCAAGGGAACTTACTAACTAGTTTGTATTAACTGAATTTCAGATTTTCAGATAGACCTATTTTCAAAGCGGGCCATGAATACATGAAGGACCAGAGAGAGCTTGCTCACACTACACCTCCATGGTCTGAAAGCATACAGTTACCTGAGGGATTCTCTGCATCTTCCTCTGCCACATATATACATACACATACATACTGCGTCAGGATCACTTGGAGCTTTTGTTCAATTCTGTCAGGGCATCAGGTAGAACTTTCACATTTATAATTAGCCTTTTTAGTCCGTGGGCCAGACTTGATATTGATACCATCTGGGTAGGCAAATTCAAGTAGAGATTTTTTTATACCCAGATACATCCCTAGTTTACAGTATGTTTTAATGTGATAAACCTCTCAGACTGGTTACCTATTGATGGTTATCACCTCATGAAGTAACCCACCCCCTAAAGTAAATGGCACTTCAGACACCAGTGCGTATCTTTTTATACCCTACCAGTGGAAGAAACATGGTTATACAGTTATTACCTTACTTACCTTCTATAGCCTACCTGTGGAAAAAACATGGTTATACAGTTATTACCTTACTTACCTTTTATAGCCTACCTGTGGGGAAAAAACATGGTTATACAGTTATTACCTTACTTACCTTTTATAGCCTACCTGTGGGGAAAAATAGTTATACAGTTTCTCAGCTTACCCTCAGAAGATAAATCAGGGCATTTTCCACCATCTGATGGTCCGTTGTGGTGTCTCACCAAGTGGGTCAGGCAACGTGGCAGCACAAGATGAGACTGTGTCCCTATCAGCTGCAGACATGCACTCTGCTTTAATGGTAGAGGAAGAGCTCCCGTCCCCATTTGCAAACATTTCTGCAGTCATATGTGACCACAGTTACCTGCCCACCCGCTTTGGTGGTCTTGTGGACAATGCCCTGGTCTACATTTCAGGGTTTGTTGTCAGAAAAATTCTGAAAAAACTGTCATGTGAGGTGTGCTGTGCAAGCCTTGTCACAGCTGCTGTACCCTCATCCTTTGACCTGCTTCAACTTAAAAACAATGGTGGGCTGATGATCCCCTCAGAGGGAACAGTGAAGGTGGTCAGACCAGCAGAGCGTGTGAGTCGCCAAAACTCAACAGAGCAAGGTGTCAGTGTGTCCTCTGTCAACCATTTTGTTCGGGCTGAGATTGGTTCAGAAGATGTGTTTTTACTCGGGGAGCACATTGCAGAAACCCAATTCAGAATTGAGAACCATCATTTCATGCTTGTGTCATTCGTTGTCTCTGTGTTTCACAAAATAAGGCTGCACCACATCGCAAAATTAACTACCCTGGAGTTGCAGAGTGCCAGCACACGCAAGAAGCTGTGCAAAACAGTTCTTTTTCAAGGGTTTTAGCTCCCCAGCCCCAGTTGCAAGCTTAACAGGGTAGTGTAAGATGCTGGAATTTTAAATTTTAAAGCTTACTTTTTCAGACCTCATAAAAAAAAAAAAAAAAAAAAAAAAAAAAAAGATAGGAAGAAATGTACTGAGCAGGTACATATGGGCGCTTCATATGTATGTATGTATATGTGTTAAAATCAGTGTATATCACAAACATCAGCAGTTTCAGTCCAGGCTTTTGTGGAATCTTTGTCATCCTAAAGCCTGTGAACAGTTGTTTAAATTTGGACATGTCAGGCCAGAAGTTGTGTGTGTTTGTGTATGTGTGTGTGTGTTTGAAAGCAGCAGTGGACTGTGGGCCGACACACGATGAGTTGGCCAAAAAGAAAAAAACCTTCCTTGTTTCGACAGTTTGTTTTGGTGAAATTTTATTCCAACACAACTGAGTAAAAAACTTACTCAAAGTTTAATACGCATGTCAACAGGTTATATGAGATGTCTGGTTTTTGTGTGTGTGTTGTGTGTGCATGTGCGTGCATGTGCTTGTGCCTGTGCCTGAAATAGTTACATTAAATATACTGAACGCACAAAAACAAAAATATGAAGAAATTCTTGTGTTATTGGTGTGTACGGAAGGGTCATGATTTTGTGTGTCTGTGTGTCTGTGTGTGTGTGTGTGAGTGAGAGAGAGAGAGAGAGAGAGTGAGAGAGAGAGAGAGAGAGAGAGAGAGGTAGAGAGAAAAATAAATTCAAATGAACAATCAAAATGTTTCTTTATTAAAATACAAAATTAATTCATTTATACATTTATTAATATGCCATACCATATGTCTCTATTGTGCTCTTTAACAAAGACAAAGTATTTCAGCATGAAAGCACGTATTTTTAATGTGTGACAGCGTCCTGTATCATAACTACATCTCTGTGGTTTGTGACAAACCAAACTGTGTGAAAATCGAGTAAAAATTCGGGGAGTTATGATTATTGTAGTTGGACAGACACCTTCCTCCGTAGAAATAAATGCACTGGGGGCGCATGAGGGACCCATCCAAGATGGTGGCCGCTCTGATACTGTTAAGGACACGAGACACAGAGAGGCCAGGACCCGATATGCTGAGACAAGAAGCTCAGGGTTTAATTTTCTAAACACAAGGTGACAAGAATACAACAAAAATCTCCACAAGGGGAAAAAACTCCTAGGTTAAAGTATAAACGACCAAACAGAAATCTCCACGTGGGGGAAAAATAGCACTAAACAAAGTACAACAAAAAAATCACTTACAAACATGGATAACACTAGAGAAGTCTACGGTTCTATTACTCGAGGTACAAATAGCTAGAGACCACACTCAGAGAGACACAAGCGGCTGGACGAAGTAATCATCTGGCGACGAAGAGAGAGAGGAGCCGGCTTAAGAAGCCGCACGCTGATGAGCGCTGATGCGGCTCAGGTGTGTCTCAGCGGCACAGTCGGAGAGACTCAACCCAGCTCCCGCCTCACTCTAACTGCTGAGAAGAGAAGTGAGAGAGAAAACACAAGCAGAAACACAAAAACAAAACGACCAGAGAGCACAGCCATAACAGATACGTCAGCTCCAATAGGCAGCGTCAGTCTATGAGGCGTCGACGTATATTATGTTTATGACTAAAACAGGGAAAATTGTCCAGGTGATGAAAAAACGGGTTTTTTGCCTGCTGCGTCTCGCCTCAAATATTTCCACATAAACCAAGCAGTGCATTTATATAACCAAACTTGATTTGAAACAGTTTGTCCGTCACTCCACTGAATTTGCACAACAAACTAACACCACATATGATGCAAATATTTTGCCCAAAAAAGTTTTTATAAAGTAATCTGACACAAACACCTCAACAACATACTGGAACAAGAGGGGTGAGCATGTGGAAATCATGGGTAATGGAAGTCAAGTTATTCACTTGTTGCTGCAGTGGTCCTTGACTTTGCTTCTGTGACTGTTCACCTGCATGGTTGCCATCTCCTGGTCTGGTGCGCTCAAGAAGATGTTGGGAATGTCTTCTCTGTAGATGATGATAGAACACTCGATATTCCTCAGTACACCTGTCAATACTACAGATCAACCTGAAGTCTGCGGCTATGCATTCGTTTAATGTGGCTCAGTAAGAGTTTCAGTGAAAAAGTGATGAAAACGAGGCAGATAACACAGCGCCAAATCATTAGGACGTTTGCAAAATAATATACAAAATGTACTCAACTAAAACGTTCCTCCTGCCTTTCCTTCTGTCTCTGTAGATGGGGGGGGTACGTTAAGGATACCCTGATGTAGGTTCACTACATTATCTAGCAGCATAGGGTAGTTTTACAAATTAAGTTTTTGTTTTTAGTATCTCTAATAAACTTTATGAGATTAACTTGGTGCATTGATGGATATTTTAAAATACTGTATGGATTTCAAATTCCGACTATCCATATTCTCTGTTTGTACAATGTGTATAACATGTATGTCACCCCCATTTTATCACATGGTACCTTCCAAATGGGAATGCGCCAAAAAGGTTCAGTTAAGGGTGGGTGGTTCATTGGAGGTTGCAACAGTGGTAAGTCCACCACTCGCTGCGCCATGCCTGGAGATGAAAGGGCGTTTTTTTTGTCTTTTTTGTTATGGATCCTACAACAGCTGCAGTATTAAGAGGTACTGTTAATACACTTTTGCTCGTCTTTGCAATTTTAGATTTTTTTTTTTTTTAATTGACTACAGATGTCACATGCTAATTTCAACAAACTGTTTTACTTGCTCAGCTTGTTAATATGGGCTATAAACTGTTAATATCTACATTAGCAACCAATCTTTGATATTTTTTTTATTGCTAAATGGTTTTAAGGTAAAAAAAAAAAAAGAAAAAAAAAGAAGATAGTTAGCTTAGTTTAGCTTAATTTAGCTTTAGCTTTTAGCTATCGCTTAACGGTTAGAGGTCGGACTGCGCCGGCTGTGTTTTCAAACCTGTGACAAGAAAACTAGCTTACTTGGAGTGCAGCTTCAATCAGAGGTGCAGATTTGAAACTCTCTCCTTTTTTTGGTTAATGTGATAGACCTAGTAGAACCAGAGATATGAAATTTTGAATTAGACTGTAGAAAAATATTTATCTGAGCAAAGTTGGATGGACAGGCATTACATGTATTTAGATATATCTGTCTTTTTTTTTTTTTGTCAGTTTATAAAACAAAAAAACAAACAATGTTCGAATCAGCTGATGACTATTTGACATGATAATTATATCAGAGAGGTCTGATATGGATCAGGTCCAGGTGGGTATGGGTATGATAAATTCTTTTATTTGATATATAGAGACTAAATCAAAAGTACTCAAGAATTCAAAGTGGTCCAGATGGGCTCAGACCGCTAAGCTTTTTATTATTATTATCATTTTTATTTATTTTTATTTTTACTAGTGTTAGCATGGTTGATGTGATAAAATCATTTATACATTTAGTCAAAGTGGCAGGCAGACTTGACCTATATGTTAATACCTGTAGATGCCTATCCCTCCTTGAGACGTGTTTAGTATACTATACACTATAGTGCTGTCAGTTGATTGAAATATTTAATTGTGATTCATCTCATGAATGTAATAGTTAACTCGCGATCAATCGCGAATTAATCGCACATTTTTATCTATTCTAAATGTTCCATTAATTATCATTTTAATACTCTTATCAACATGGAAAAGTGGATAGGCTTGCTTTGTGCAAATGTTTTTTATTGAAAACAACAATGTGTAGTGTTATATTTCATTCATTTCATTCATATAACATTCTCACTTTGAGCAGTCATTCAAATTTGAAGCAAAATCTTATACAATTTAACAGTCAATAAACAGATGACAAAAAAAAAAAAAAAATACTTGTTTACAAAAAAGTCCCTTCAACAACCCTTTCTAAGGGATCAAAACAGGGTGATACAAGATAAAGTTACAAAGTGCACATCATTGTAAACTAGGACTCAGGCTATAGTTCAGTTAAACCATGGCTTAAACTTTCATTTCTTAAGTTTCCTTTGAACATACAAGCAGTCAGACTATAATGCTCTTCTATTTATTCACCGGAGGCTTATCAACCCAGCCTCTTATTTCTCTCCAGAAAGAATGAACATTACTTGGCTATGGCTGCAGTAAGCTTGTTCTTATTTGAGGTATCCATATGCCTCTGTCGAAAGCCATCCACTGTCGCCTGGTTTTGACAAGGAGGCGGCAGAGAATTCGCATTAACCGTGTGTTTGGCCATCAAGTGGTATTTCAGACTGGATGTGCTACGGTGATAACTCAGTTCACACCAACAATGCACACAGATAACTATGGTCTTGTCAGTCGACCCATCTGACAACTTTTTGAAACTAAACCTTCAATGCAGAATCTTGTTCGCATCCATTTCGGTGTTTCACGCTTGACATCCACACAAACCAGTAGCCTACTCTTTTACAGTTAGCGAGCAGGCAAGACCAAACACGCATGTGGGGTGTGCCTATTGTTTTGTTTCCGGTTTACAATCGGATCCTGTAGTTTTCCTAACGTTACTAGCAGTGGACACAGCTTTTAAAAAACTACAAATTCACTAGGTCACAAAGAGCGTTAATCGCGCAATAAAAAAAATGACACCGTTAAAATTAATTTGCGTTAACGCGTTAATAACGCAATATTTTTGACAGCACTAGTGTTTAGACATTATACTGTGTATTTACAGTGTGGTTGTATGTGTTTTCCAGCTGCCAATATTAGCACAGACATGCTTCCCAGTCTTTCTAAGGAGGACTTGCGTGATCTCTATCCGGGGCCTGAGCACTTTTTCAGAAGGAGAGCCATTTGGAGAATTACGCATGGTGAAAATGAGGTTATATTAAATTTTAATGTTGTAGAGATATTTAATCATGCTGTGATTTATAATGCCAGTGAAGCATTTCTTCTTGGTGTTTCTAGTGCAATACTATTCACTTGTAATTTCTGTGAGATTTAAGAGTGACGAGTCAGACCAGCTTCAACCAGGCACCTCCTCTGGAACTTGTGATGCCAGCTCTATTCCAACTACTCCAACCCCTTTTTCCAGCCCTTCTTCCTCCTCCACCCACTCCTACTCCCATCTTAAAACCTAGGAGACCAACATGGCACCACCAGCAGAACTGTACAGCTCGTGAGTCTGCAATATGTTGTGTACACAGACACAGAGCTGGAACAGGCAAGACCCACCTATTTTGAAAAACAGCGGGCTTGGCAAGAAGGAGACTATACACTCTCCAAATAGCTTTGCTGTTGCTTAATAAGGAATACAGTAACAATCATGATCGCAATCAAGAGAGCTGCAGGAGATGACTTCTTTTGAAATGGTCCAGAATGTGACACCCTACAAAAAGAAGCAGGGAGCAACTCCTTCAAGAAAGAGGCGACAGGGCATTAGCCTTGACAGCAGCAGCAGCAGCCAGGAGGCATCTGCTGATGACACCGAGTCCAGTGGTTCAACTTTAATCTTGGAAAGATCACCACAGTCAAGAGGCAGTTCAGAGGCTGAACAGGGGGATGGAAAGATCACATATTCAGATTGTGTTTTGGTGTTGCAACTAATTCTAATAAAGGGAAATGTTTTTTATGTATGTGTAATTTAACAATATCATCTCCTAAACCCTCACTTTAAAATATAAGGTTTATAGTAAGAATGCCAATTTAAGAAAAGAGAGAAGAGGAGATGCCTATTATTATAACACACAACAATGCAATGTACTACATGCACACACGCAATGCTAATGTGAAAGTATTTCTCCGCACTTGACCCATCCTTGGTCAGTCCTTCCTCCTCGGCAGACCAGGAGCGGTGGGCTGCCAGCTGACAGCGGCACCTGGGGACCCAGTTCCTTTCATCACCATTGGTCAGGTGGTGATCTTCTTGCATGTTTTTAGTGGGGGTTTTTTATGGAGGATACCCCAGGTGAACACAGGGAGAACATGCAAACTCCACACAGAAAGGCCCCTTTCCTCGAGCAGCAGGCACCGAAGGCATGGTGCTTACAACTTTTTTTCTGACCAGCATTAGAGCTTTGTTGATCATTAACCATCAACCAACAAGATGAAAATTTACTATTTAAAAATGAGGGTAACATTCTATTTTACCTGTATTTTAGATTAATATTAATCATCAAAATGATGTTATGTTAACAACTTCAGCCCAGTCTAGTTCTGGTGGTTTAGCTGGAAAGAGCACTGATGGATTCACATCTGAAACGCTCCTACTGACTTCAGATCCTTGCTGTAAGTATTACTATCAATATGTGTCTCTAAATGGAGTTTTTGTATTATAGTAACAAAAAATCAATACATAAAACTTGGATATCCATAAAATAAGACTAAAGAGGCTGGAAGCTGCAGTTGCTTGGTGTTGTAATGTCAACAGCTTTTCCATTTGTTAATCCAGTGATGACGTGTTTATGAGTTTTCCCAGGCACCTCAGACATTGTGCCTATGGGTAGCCATGTTAGCTCTCTGTAAAGTTGCTAGTTGTAGGCTGAAGTTCGTATGTAATGTATTGATCAAGCAAGTTCAATATAAAGCTGATCAAACACCAGTACATGTCGCGTGCTTCTTTTTCATGTGCAAGTTACCACACTCGGCTTGGGCAAAAATAGCACGACAAAATACAAAATCTGACATGATGATTGTGAAATGTGAAGTTTTGTTGCGTGTTTTCAGCATCAGCTGTTAAGCTCTGGCTATGATAAGTTTAGGCTTTCTGGAATGAGCAGATACTCTTGTTCTTCATTAATACTTCAGAGTGACGAGAACGTTGCAGGTGTACTATCGCGTTTAATTTTCTAAGTGACATGTAATAGTTATATTTTCTACAAAAATATTAACATTATTACAAATTATTATTATTCCTATAAAAGTAAGTAACTTTAGGTATTTGTTTCTTCAAACTGTGAACAGAAACAGTGATTGGTAATTTTGTTTCAACAGTAGAGCCTGGAACTACTGACAGCCTAGAGAACCAGGCAAGACATTACAAAGTTCTGCAGGAGCTATACAAGTCCAGGCACAGACCCAACAAGAAGGACGTTGCTCAGCTGTTGGACCTTGAATACCAATTGAGACGGGCTTACACTGACTCTGATGTTATGAAGGAACAGGACAGACCCACCAAGATTCTTCAGGCATATCCCTGCTTCAGAGAGCTGGATCATGTAAACACATCAAATAATTTTGAGTTGAGGTATGTTTAATAAGATTCTATTAGTAAGTCATAGACATTGTAAAATGTTGGCACTTTTTTTAAAAAAAAAATTGATATGAAGGGAGGGGATATTGGCTGGTTTTGTTTTGGACAAAGCGTTTAAAGAATGGAGCATTATCAATGTTTTTACAGAACTTTATGAACTTTACGGCTTCCGAACCCTTTGGCCCCTATTTACGCCTAGAAATTCTGTCCATAAAAATAATGAACAGAACCGGTTACAAAGGGCAGCCCTGCCGGATTCCAACATGTACCGGGAACAGGTCCGACTTACTGCCGGCAATGTGGACCAAGCTCCTGCTCCGGTTGTACAGGGACTGTACAGCCCTCAACAGAGGGCCTCCAAGTACCTCCCACAGAATGACACGAGGAACACGATCAAATGCCTTCTCCAAGTCCACAAAACACATGTAGACTGGTTGGACAAACTCCCATGAACCCTCAAGCACACTGTGGAGGGTATAGAGCTGGTCCAGTGTTCCACGGCCAGGACGAAAACCGCACTGTTCCTACTGAATCCGGGGTTCGACTCTCTGCCGGATTCTCCTCTCTTGTACCCTGGAATAGACTTTCCCAGGGAGGCTGAGGAGTGTGATCCCCCGATAGTTGGAACACACCCTCCGGTCCCCCTTTTTAAAAAGAGGGACCACCACCCCAGTCTGCCAGTCCAGAGGCACCGTCCCCAACTGCCACGCGATGTTGCAGAGGCGTGTCAACCAAGACAGTCCTACAACATCCAGAGACTTGAGGTACTCAGGGCGGATCTCATCCAACCCCGGTGCTTTGCCACTGAGGAGCTTGCAAACTACCTCAGTGACTTCAGTCCCGGTGATGGATGAATCGACCTCCGAGTCCCCAGTCTCTGCTACCTCTAAGACATGACAGTGGGATTGAGGAGATCCTCGAAGTATTCCTTTCACCGCCCGACAATTTCCCCAGTCAAGGTCAACAGCTCCCCACCTTCACTGTAAACAGTGTTGACAGAAAGCTGCTTCCCCTTCCTGAGGCGCTGAACGGTTTGCCAGAATTTCTTCGAGGCCAACCGGTAGTCCTCCTTAATGGCCTCCCCAAACTCCTCCCAGACCCGAGTTTTTGCTTCTACAACCACCTGAACCACCGCACGCTTGGCCTGCCAGTACCTGTCAGCTGCCTCAGGAGTCCCATGAGCCAACAAGACTCCTTCTTCAGCTTGACGGCATTCCTTACTTCCAGTGTCCATCACTGGGTTCGGGGGTTGCCGCCACTTTATGGTCACAGCTACGGACAACTGTGTCAACAATGGAAGTGTTGAACATGGCCCATTCGGACTCGATGTCTCCAACCTCCCTCGGGATCTGGTCGAAGCTCTCCCGGAGGTGGGAGTTGAAGGCCTCCCTGACAGCGGATTCCGCCAGACATTCCCAGCAGACCCTCACGGTACGTTTGGGTCTGCCAAGTCTGTGAGAGACCTATCCCCGACCCGAAGGCACAGGAAAGCGACCCTCTTGCAGCGGGGAGAACTCCAACACTTGGCAGCTGAGCTGGGGGGCTATAAGCAAGCCCACACCAGCTTGCCACCTCTCACCGCATGCAACTCCAGAGTAGAAGAGAGTCCAGCCTCTCTCAAGGAGTTGGGTTCCAGAGGCCAGACTGTGCGTTGAGGTGAGCCTGGCTATCTCTAGCCGGTACCGCTCAACCTCACACACTAGCTCAGACTCTTTACCTCCCAGCGAGGTGACATTCCATGTCCCCATAGCTAGAGTCATCGTCCAGGGTTTGGGTCGTCGGAGCCCCCGCCCACGACTGCCACCCATACCACAAAGCACCAGCCCCTTCTGAACCTTCCTGTGGGTGGTGGGCCTATGGGAAGGCGGGTCCACGTCGCTCGTTCGGGCTGCGCCAGGCCGGGTCCCGTGGACAAAGACCTGGCTACCAGGCGCTCGCCTGCAAGCCTCAACCCCAGGCCTGGCTCTAGGGTGGGGCCCCGGTGACGTCAATCCGGGCGACATAAGCTTCCTTGATTGATAATCTTTCATAGGGGCTTTTATCGATATTTTATGAAAAAAGGTGGGTAAATGCTATATTCACCATCTCATATGTGAATATTTACCTCTTTTCTTTGACATAAAAGGTCAAAGAAAAAAGACCCCACAAAAAATACACAAATTGCAACAAAGAAGATTCACAGAGTGCCCAAAAGTGACACAAAACATCCAAAAAGAGATGAAATATTTCCTTATTTTGTCTGTTTGAAATCATATTAAACTGAATATCTTTGAATTTTGAAAAAAACAAGATCTTTAAAGATATCACCTTAGAATATGAGAACCTGGGACAGACCTTTGTCACTATTTTTCTGATTGTATAAACTGAACAATAAATCATTCAATTAAGAAAATGATTCGTATATTAATTGATAATGAAAGTAATTGATTGTTGTAGCCCTTTTGTGCAGCACTGCAGCCCTTAAATGACAGTTACTGATCTCTCACTCCTGAGAGATCAAAGTAACAGCTCTCAGTCGGGTGTAACCCAGGTTATCAGAAGTGGCATATAAAGGGCTAATACTGTTCCCGTGAATGATGAAGTGAGCCAATTGCGGGGCTTATTCTAGTGCAGAGTCGCCAATCAGTGGAGACTCCCAGCAGTCCTCACTAGTCTGTCGATTTCAGACTCATTTCCTGGTGTGGTAGGATAGACTTGACACAGTTTTGGGCCCCAACGATCAATCTATTGACTGAAACAGAAAACTGAACTCAGGGTTAAAAAGGGTTTTATTTTTTTGTGTGCACACTTTATTATTTTAGTTTGTTATTTTGGGTTATTTGTGATCAACCTGTTATGCTGTTATAATTAATACACATATTAATGCAAACTCATTTTGATGTCTAATTCTCATTACTGCTATTCAAAATCTGGGGCTCCTGCCTTTCTAGTTCTTCTGAGATTAGTCCATCTTTAGCTACCTTATTGATAGATGTTATAGTGTAATGTGGGTTACACAGGACTTTTATAAACTTTAGACACTTATATAAAAGTGTGTGGTAAAACCAGTGTTGACACATGTTTATTAGCTGGTGGCAAAATGTGTTTGCTGTGGCATCCTTAAATTTTTTTGTCAGTTTGTTTCTTTTTGTTTATTTAATAACTGACTGCAGTGAATGAAATGACGCTGTTTTGTTTTTCACAGTAAGGAAAACCATTGCCATGATGAAGGCTTTACCAGACATGTTCCCATCACCTATCACTCCACCCTAGAAGTTGTGATTCTTTTTCTTTTTGTGTTTCAGTCCGCAGAAGCAGACCAACTGCATACTGGTCATTGGAACCATGCCTATGCTGATCTTCCCAAAGGAGGACTTATCTGATGGTGTGATGTATAACATGGCATGTTACTACACCTTTCACCTACATATCCCAGGTGCATCGCTACACTCCTCTCTGTGCTGCAGACAGAAGTCCTTATGGACACCATCCACGACCAAGACATGACTTCCTCATATAAAAAAGCTATGGCTGAGTGGAAGAAGTTCATTACTTGGTTTGTACATTAGTACGTACACTGAAAAAAGTGAAACAACCGTGTCATTCCTTTAAAGTGCATTTTTGGTCTAATGTAAATCTTTTGAATGGTCTAATGAGAAATCATGGTTTCCGGGTTAAATGTGATTTTTCCAGTTTGCTTCAAAGCAAACGACACTCCCCCTGGACAAAATGAAATGAAACAATTCTACTTAAATGGTATTTTCACTTCAAACCGGAGGTTTCCTTGTCACATGACCATGTGACATCGCGTCATGACCGCTCTTTTTGAGTTTGCAGTCCGCCATTACTGGTCCCTCGCATCAAAGGTGTCTACCGTCTGTCGTGCGCGGAAACTCTTTAAAACAAGGTAGGAATTCAAAATTGAGATGTTTTAGGGGCAATGTGGGCTTGCCAG
Source organism: Chaetodon trifasciatus (assembly GCA_037975065.1). NCBI lineage: Eukaryota > Metazoa > Chordata > Actinopteri > Chaetodontiformes > Chaetodontidae > Chaetodon > Chaetodon trifasciatus. The sequence goes on along the minus strand of JBBMOE010000065.1, from coordinate 1,482,376 downwards.
GCAAAGTTATGATTAGTTACAGGATAGACAACTAAAATTATCTTAAAGACTGTCTTTGTGTTTTGTGCGCTAATGCTAACGCTAGCTAAACCAGGTTTGCATTTATTTGACTTGCAGAGGGCTATGCTTTCGTTGCTTCCTTTTGACAAGTGGAAACTTAATGTCATTGCTAATGTTATTGTTAAGTCATGTCATGAAAGAATAAGCGCTTACGCTTATTATTTAGTGTGATAAGGCCCCTTTTTCTGTATTGCTTGAATACTTGAATACGGCTTGCTGCAGGCAGGCCCGCGCTTCACACACACACACACACATACACACACACACACAGACACCGAGTTGTCCCTGTAGCAGAGGTGAGTGAGGCAAAGACGGTGAAACTCCGCGATAAGAGGCCTAAACATTTGGGGTAACTTATCAAAACTTGTATTTAGTACGTATGTCATAATGTAACCGGGTGACAAGCGCAAAGTCTTGTCTTCCTTGTGTCTGACCCGCCGCTATGTTTTCACAGTCGCATCTCGATTGGTTAAAGCATGTAACTTGAGTCTTGCCATTTTATCATGCTCCCCTTTTCCTCGATCCGATGGCAATTAAACGTATCGGCTAAATTCATATTTTTTTTGCACCACGGACCAGTTTCAAAACAGAGCCGGGTGTGTGTGGGGTGGGGTCCGAGGTGAATGAGAGTGATTGTGATTTGCGAGGGTCAATGAATTCATCTCCTAATGCAGGTATGTGAACACAGGGAGTGTGGAGCGGACACCAAAGAGAAAGGGGAGACAGTGAAAGTGTGTGATAATGTGAGAGAGTTTACTGTTATGATGCGCACAATAGTAACGGTTACTTTTACTTTGTACCCTAAATAACACACCTCCTTTTTTGTTTGTAATTCCCTCTCCCTCAGCTCTCATGCTCTCACTACATGCTGTTCTGATGTAAACAAACACACATGGCGATGCTGTAACTGAACTACACAGCTGTTAAATGATTGGCTGTTTGCCTGTCACTCTGAGCGTTCAGGGATATGATAGGCTGTTTCAATGAGCCAGACAGCGAGCACATGTGTTAGATGATTGGTTGTTTGTGTGTCACTTTTAGCAGGCTCGATTGTCATGGGATATGATAGGCAGTTAAGGAGCCAAAGCATATTTGAAGCCATGTTTTTCCCAAATAAAATACCATGCAGAGTAAATGTAAATAAAATATAGACAAGACATGTTTTATTCATTTTGTGCGACCCAGTACCAAAGGATCCACAGAAAAAAAAGCATTTGTATTCCATTCTCTTTTCTGTCAGTACAGTACCAGTATACCAGTATGCCTAGTATGTCCTGGTATTGTCTGTAGTGGCAATTATTAATAATGCTAACTGTTCCAACAAAAACTAAATGTGAATTCTTTCATTTCTGTTTACAGGTTTGCTTCTGAAAAGATCGCAATTGGTAAGTCCCAAAATGAGCAACTGTGGAAATTCTTTTCGTGTATGTTTAAGTGATATTAGTTTTTTACATTTTATAATTTCATTGAGTTTTAAATAACATTAAAAATTGATTTAAAATGTTAGAGTGTGACTGCAGTTATTGTGCCAAAAAATAAATCAGTGATTTTTGTGTTTCATACAAAATGACCTCTTACTCCAGCTTTTAAATTATTGCAGAGTATCTGCAGATTTTCAGGATAGTTAGATCAATTTAAAAGATTTACATTTCAATACAACTTTTAAATACTGAATGAATGAATGAAATGAAATTTATTTTTGAACATGAGAATCAGCAAGGAAGCATTTATACTCTGAATTAATAAAGGAAGAAATTAATATCTACCAGCTTTTAAGTATGTTGCTTTCCTGTTGAAGAAGTAACTTGATAACAACTGTTTCATTAGATTAAATGCAAATGTACATCTACCATGCTGCATTTTGTAAATTGTATTAAGTGGCAACTGGGTAAGGTGGGTCTTCTTTTTCTTTCCCAGTCTTCCAATGAATGTTGAAATGCAAAGACTGTGGTGCCTCTGTGTCACGAAGATCGGAGCTTCTTAAACATTATAAGCTTGAACACAGACATTATGGACGCCACCATTCCTATCCATGCATCCATTTAAACTGTCCATGTACCTGCAAAACCTGGAAGGCACTTTTGACCCACTTGTCAAGATCTCATCAGCAATCCTCACAAACTGAACTAACCACATTTAAATGTCTCTTATGCAACTGTAATGAACGTTCAACTTTAAAAGACTATTTTCAACATATAGCTCAGCATCTGAAAAATAGTGAAACTGTTGATTGTGTGTTTCGGGGTGTTCGTACAGAACAAATATTTATGGTTCATTTCGAACTCACAGAAGCAGAAATCATAAGAATTGCTCAGTAAATGACTTAAAGCCTGAAATAGTAGAGAAACAGGGGTCAAGTTTAGGTGTTTCTGTTGAAAGTGATTGTTCTGATAGTGTTGGTTTTGAGCCCCCAGATTTAAGTGCAGAGGACTTGGATGATTCAAGTTTTGATTTAAATGACTTGACACATAATGTTGAGCTCAAAGTTGCCTCTCTCTTACTGAAGCTAGAACATATTTATCTTGTTTCTAGTGTTGCTGCTGATGAACTTTTGCAAGAGTTTGACTATTTAATTAGCACTGCTTCTGTCCCTCTTATCCATCAAACCATATCTCATCACTTACGGAATGGCAACTGTCAAGTAGATGAAACTGTTCTGCAAGAGTTAGCATCTACAATTTGCAAGTCAAATCCAATCACAGCATCATTTATGGTCGTGGCCCACTTTCCACTGCCTGGAAGCGAAAGGCATACTACAAAAAACATTTTAAAACAGTAGAACATACAGAATTAGTGCTCGACTCCAAAAACAAAAAATCATTTCAATACATCTCTATACTAAAATCGTTACAGCAGATTCTTAGTTGTCAAACATTTCTAGATCTATCAATCAATTTGAAATCTCCTCATCAAATTCAATCTGATAGAATTCAGTATAGATGCTTTTATGATGGTAGTAATTATAAAGAAAATTTGCAGTTGTCAAAAGAGTGTGCAATTTCACTTATTTTGTATGTAAATGATTTTGAAGTCTGCAATCCCCTTGGTTCCTCGAGAAAAAAACACAAAATCTGTGGGGTATATTGGGCATTAGAAAACTTACCTGCTAGTTGTCACTCATCACTATCTAATATATATTTAGCTGCACTTATTCGTAGTGAGGATGTCAAGTGTTATGGTTTTGACAGTGTACTGAAGCCCTTAATAGATGATCTTATCACATTACAACAACAAGGACTGTTTATTGCCAAGTTGGGGAAAACTGTGAAAGGCTTTGTTCATTGTGTAGTAGCAGACAATCTCGGGGCCCACGGTATTGCAGGTTTTGTGGAAAATTTTTCAGGTAAATATTTTTGCAGATTTTGTACAGCAGAAAATGTAGACATTCAAACAAAAGAAGTCAAGTCTGGAGCATTCTGTTTAAGAACAAAGGAAATTCATACTTCACATCTGAGAGCTATTGAAGAAAATTCATTGAATTGTCATTTTGGTGTAAAAACAAAGTGTGTGCTGTCAGAAAATCTGTCATATTTCAGTGTGACAGAGAGTTTTCCCTCAGATATAGCTCATGATCTGTTTGAAGGAATTATCCCAGTTGAGATTGCTCTTTGTCTTGATGTGCTGAATTCTAAAAAATATTTCACATTAGCCAATTTCAATGAAGCAATAACAACTTTTCCATTTAAGTGGACTGATAAGACAAACCGCCCCCATCTTGTGCCCCTCACCTACACTACAAAAAGAACAATTGGAGGAAATGCACTTGAGAATTGTTGAGATTTCTTCCTCTCTTGATTGGAGCCAGTGTTCCTTCAAGTGAACCAGCGTGGCAGGTCCTGTGTGAATTAAAAGACATAGTGGAACTTGTTGTTGCACCTCTTCATACTGAGGACTCTATTTCTTATCTAGACTTCAAGATATCCGAACACAGGGGAGTATTCCAAGAGGTTTTCCCCCATGAAAGAATTCGGCCCAAACATCACTACTTGGAGCATTATCCCCTGTTGATCCGCCAGTTTGGTCCCTTTGTTGCACTATGGACTATGAGATTTGAAGCAAAACATAGCTTCTTCAAAAGAGTAATCCGTCATACAAACTGTTACAAAAATGTATTGTATTCATTAGCCCAGAGGCACCAATTTCAAACTGCATATAATCTGCACATGTCTGGATTTTCTAAGCCATCTTTGGAGGTTACTGATCTTTCAACACTTCCCCTTGATGTTCTGAATGAAGACTATTGTACTGGCAGTCAAAGAGAAACACCCACATATGGACATTGTGAACCTTGCAAAAAATGTATCCTACAATGGTTACAACTACAGGACTGGAATGGTGGTAGCCCATGGGTCGCTGGCTGGACTTCCAGAGTTTTGTGAAATAGTTCAGATAATTGTGCTACAAGAGACACTATTTTTTATTGTCAAAAAAATGAATGCCTGGTACCTGGAGCATTATCGAGCCTACGACTTAATCATATCTGCTACTAAAGAACTACGGCTTGTTGGGGTTCAAGAACTGACAGATCCCTACCCTCTGGCTCACTACATGGTTCGCGGACGGCGCATCATCTCTCTGAAGAGATACATACATGTATAAGGTTGTATATGAATGGGTGTAGGTTTTCTCAATTAATTTTCTCATTTTTTCCACTTGCTTTTGTTTTATTAGTCTATTTAATTGTCAGGAAAAAATGCACCCAGTTTGCTAAGAATGTCCCCTTTTCCTCTAATAGCTCCTGACCTAATTCTAATTCAATTCAATTCAATTCAATTTTATTTGTATAGCGCCAAATCACAACAAAAGTTGTCTCAGGACACTTTCCATATAGAGCTGGTACAGGCCGAGCTCTTTTATCTACAGAGACCCAACAATTCCCTCATGAGCAAGCACTTGGCGACAGCAGTGAGGAAAAACTTCCTTTTAACAGGCAGAAACCTCAGGCAGAACCAGGCTCTGGGTGGGCGGTCATCTGCCTCGACCGGTTGGGTGAGAGAGGGAGAGCAAGAGAGAGAGAGTGAGACAGACAGAGAGAGACAGACAGACATGCAGTCACAGTAACAGTGACAGTGGATGTAATAACAGTAGTAGCAATTGCAGTGGATGGCAGGGCCATGGCAGGAGACGTAGCTGTAATCCACAATCCAGATTCAGCCACTGTCCATGTGAACCTGCAAGACGACAAAGCACCGAGACTCCGGGGAAGGAGCTAAATTAGTAACACGCCATGGTAGGTCATGAAAGCGTGCAGATGGAGAGGGAGAGAGGGACAGAGGAGCTTGGTGTGTCTTTGGAGGTCCCCCGACAGTCTAATGCTATAGCAGCATAACTAGAGGCTGGTCCAGGACAAGCCTGAGCCAGGCCTAACCATAGGCTTTATTAAACAGGAAAGTTTTAAGCCTACTCTTAAATGTAGAGACAGTGTCTGCCTCCCGGACAAAGACTGGAAGATGGTTCCACAGGAGAGGAGCTTGATAACTAAATGCTCTGGCTCCTGTTCTGCTTTTGGAGACTTTAGGAACCATAAGTAGACCTGCATTCTGGGAATGCAGTGTTCAGTGGGGTAATACGATATTATGAGCTCTTTAAGATAAGAAGGTACCTGGCCATTTATGGCTTTGTAAGTAAGGAGGGTAATTTTAAATACTGTTCTAAACTTTACAGGGAGCCAGTGCAGAGTGGCTAATATTGGAGAAATATGATCTCTCTTCCTCGTTTTTGTCAGAACACGTGCTACAGTGTTCTGGAGCAACTAGAGAATATTCAGCAACGAATTCGGGCAGCCTGATAGTAAGGAATTGCAATAATCCAGCCTGGAAGTTACGAATGCATGGACGAGTTTTTCTGCATCATTTTGAGACAAAATATGCCTGATTTTTGCAATATTACGCAGGTGAAAGAAGGCAGTCCTTGAAATTTGTTTTACATGGGAGTGAAAGGACATGTCCTGATCAAAGACAACTCCCAGATTCTTTACAGTGGTGCTGGAGGCCAGCGCAATGCCATCCATAGCTGCTATGTCATCAGAAAGTGAGTTTCTAAGATGTTTAGGGCCTACTACTATAACGTCAGTTTTGTCCGAGTTTAGCATCAGAAAATTGCAGGTCATCCAGGTCTTTATGTCCTGAAGACACGCTTGTAGTCTAGTTAACTGACTGGTTTCTTCTGGCTTCATTGATAAATATAGCTGGGTATCATCTGCGTAGCAATGAAAATTTATTGAGTGCTTCCTGATAATCTTACCTAAAGGAAGCATATATAAGGTGAAAAGAATTGGTCCAAGCACAGAACCCTGCGGAACTCCATAGCTGACTTTAGTGAGCACAGAGGAGTCATCATTAACGTGTACAAACTGAGAGCGATCTGACAAGTTGGATTTAAACCATCTTAGAGCAGTTCCCTTAATGCCAATGAAGTGTTCAAGTCTCTGCAATAGGATACCATGGTCAATGGTGTCAAATGCAGCACTGAGATCTAATAAGACTAGTACAGAGACAAATCCTTTATCAGATGCAATTAGAAGGTCATTTGTAACTTTAACCAGTGCTGTCTCTGTGGTATGATGCACTCTAAATCCTGACTGGAAATCCTCAAATAAACTATTTTTGTGTAGAAAGTCACACAGCTGATTAGCAACTGCTTTCTCAAGAGTTTCTGAGAGAAAGGGAAGGTTGGATATCGGTCTATAGTTGGCTAAAACCCCTGGATGAAGAGTAGGCTTTTTAAGTAGAGGTTTTATCACAGCTACTTTAAAGGACTGTGGTACGTAGCCTGTTGATAAAGACAGATTGATCATGTCTAATATGGAAGAGTCAATTAAAGGTAATACTTCTTTAAACAGCTTAGTCAGGATGGGTTCTATAATACAGGTTGATGATTTTGATGATGAAATTACTGAAATTAGTTGGTGAAGGTCGACAGGTGTAAAACAATCTAAAACTGCGACAGGCTGAGTAACAGTTTCTACGGTTTCTGTGTTTGAAGACAAAACAGCACCTGTTGACAGCAGGAGCTGATGAATTCTGTCTCTAATACTAAGAATTTTATCATTGAAGAAGCTCATGAAGTCATTACTGTTCAGAGCTAAAGGAATACATGGTTCAACAGAATTATGGCTCTCTGTCAGCCTAGCTACAGTGCTGAAGAGAAACCTGGGATTGTTCTTATTTTCCTCTATTAGTGCAGAGTAATAGGCTGCCCTGGCACTGTGGAGGGCTTTCCTGTATATTTTAAGACTATCTTGCCAGGCGAACCGAAATTCTTCCAAATTGGTAGAATGCCATTTCCTTTCTATTTTCCGTGAAGTTTGCTTTAATTTGCGGGTTTGAGGGGTATACCATGGAGCTAACCTAACCTCTAATGAAATAGGCACATTTTTTTTAAGGTAACATTAGGCCTTAGCAGTTTGATTTTCACAAATATTGGTAATTTCCTTTCTCTTTCATTCATTCATTCATTCATTCATTCATTCATTCATTCATTATTTCATTATTTCATTCATAAATATTCCCTTCATATTTACTGTGAAATGTCTTATTTTTTCACCAGAATTTTAACTATGAATTGGCTCTAAGTTCTGGCTAATTTTGTACCACACCCAATACTGTATTTTTATTTTTGTCTTTACTAGATCCTTTTGGATGGGCTGACATGGCAGATTTTAAATCCTGATGACACCAGGAAGATAATTCTGCCTGGTGGAATTCCAGAGACAGTGGAAGAGCTTATCAATCAAGTCAGGAAGATGTGTGGGTTAAATGGCAATTTTAGACTGCAGTACCAAGACAGAGACTTTAGAGATGCACTAGTGAACTTGACATCTACTACTGAACTTGAAAATTTGGCAACTATCAAGTTCATCCCAGTAACTGATGATAGCCCAGCCATCCCTGTCTGTGATGAGGTAGAATCTACTCAAACAGATGACACAGAGCTCCTGTCCTCACCCTCCAGCTCTGTCTCTACAAGAACCCAGATGTGGCCAAGAGAGTTTCTGATACCAACATTCTCCTACGACACTGAACTCCAGTTAGAAAAGGGAAATGCAGTGTATAGGTCAAACAAGAGACCATTGACACCAAGTCCTAAAATAATTTCAGATATTCTGAAGAAGGTAGCAGAAGAGATTTACAAGTACAAACCCTACCCAACAGATGCTGACTTCAGTGACGTAGCCGAAGCACTAATCAAGCATCCATGCCTCTCTGAACCTTGTTCGTACAACGGTTGCTACGGATGGATAGGCCGGCTGAAGACAAAAATGGGCAACTACCGAACTCAGCTAAAGGGCATCGGATGTGCCGAATTACTTGCAAATTCACTGAAGTCCAAAGCTCCGGAGGATGCATTGCCAGCAAAAAAAGTAAAGAGACCTAGGAGAGGAGAAGCCAACCACATTCCTGACATTCCAACTGGAGAGACTCCAGATAATTTGGAAGATGACAGAGTAACACTTTTGAGTGAAGTGGGGAAGCGAAACAATCGTGCAGTGATAAAGAACAAAATGGACAAGACCTTTTCACTGCGAAGACAAGAAATTGTGGCAAAGGAATCAGGAGTGGAAGAGGTGAAAGAGAGATGGCCTGCATTGTTCACAGTGGATGAGGTAAGTAACTTTTTCAGTAGCAATAGGTCAGTGGTGGCCTGTAAATCAAATGATATTGATTAAACCAAAGCAATTCAGAATGCATATTTAGGTCCTGTCACAAAAAAGATCTCACACACCACACAGTTTTAATGTTTTAATGTAATATGTAATATACAATGTAATAACATTTGTTTGTGATATTTTGTTTTATATAGATCAATGCTGAATTTATGAGGATTACTACTGTTCCACTTCCACCGCGATTCCTGGCTTCTTTGGACAAGCACCACAGCAAGCTGATTGAGATCATCAGGAACAAGGGAGGAGCTGTCAGAGAGAAGACACGGGGTGTGCTGAAAGTTCTTGATCAGGTGTGTATTTGCTCAATACGGCAAAACTTGCCTTGTATCAGATAATTAGTAAAATTGTAAATAAAAGCAATCATGTTCATGTGTCATATTGTCAGCACATTTGATTGTGGAGATCACATGTTGGACAATGTTTATCTTCTGAGTTTGACAGGCTATTCACTGGTTTGTCCAAACAATTTGTTATACAGCAATTACTGTAGGCCTAAATTCTCATTTATACATTTTCGTGTTTGCATCTTCAGTCAAGTTGCACAATTTGACAGCATGATTTTGCGTTGTGTTTTGCACTCTCACCTAGAGCCTGGATGTGAGCCTAAAGAGAGAGTGTCTGCTGAAGTGCCTCATCTTGTACCTTGGGGAAGACGTACAAAAACTGATCAAGGAGTTTCTGGTAAGATATTTTGCAGTTAATCACTTCAGCTTCAGACAAGATAGGACATTGGGTATTTAAACTTTAAAGCTCATTTACATGATCTCAGGTCCTATAAAACTGATAATAAATTAATGTACATTTGCTGATGCCATTTAAAATGTCTACACTACATACACAACATACAATACATAACATACAGTGAGCAAGTAAACTCTAGCAGATGGAGCATGAACACTTGTCCAGATATACTGCGAGCAGTCTCACAATGAGGACTAGATGGAGCAGAGACCAGGAGCTGCTGCTCACTTCCAGACACTTACTGGACTCTGAGGAGCTCTGGAGGAATCTGAGTCTGCCCTGATCTCTATAACTATAACAAACTTTGCATAGACATCATTCTACACAGTGAAGCTCAAACATGCAATGTTAGAAACAAGAAGAAAACACATTTTTAAGTAATATTACAGTGAATCTTAATTGAAGTATGTATGTCTGCTTCCCATGGAGCCATTAACACCTGAGTTACTGACTATTCATACTTACCAAACACACAAGCAACTCAGTCGTAATCATAAAACGATGCTATGATAACAAATATCGCTTATCTATCAGTGAAGAAATACAAGTATTGAATTTAACGAGATGCAACACAATAAACACAATATAAGTGTAACAGAAATGGTACTTACTTTTTTTGATTCACTTGACACTCGGGAGTACAATAAATGTCTTGTCTTTTGTTAGGTTGCTGAGAAGGATGACGCCAAAAGAGAGCTTCAGCAGTGCACAATGGTGGTGTCATCAGGGAGGAAGAGGATCCGTTAAAGCCACCATATGACATAGGCATCATTATTGAAGGTGTGGAGGTGCTTAATGAGCTGCCATCAGTTGCACATGGATGTGCCCTCTTATTTGGCCTCATCTATGCTCTAAACTACTTCGATGCGCTGCAGAAAATATTCATGGAGATTGAACCAAAGAGAATGACACGCAGAGTGTGCAGTCTGAGTGTCAAGCTCTAAATATGGGGATGCTCAAAGAAAGACATTTGGATACAACATGTTGTTCTGTTTTATTGCTTGTATTCAAATACATTCCAGGATAATGTAAGGGGTCATTGTTACATAAGAGAGAAACTAGCTTTAATTCAAAACATGATTTCATTTGTGATTTTCTGTGTTAACAGAATTCTTTCTGTTGTATAAATATTGTGGCACATATATATCGACATTGAAATGTGAATAATGCTAAATTCAGTAAGCAGTGTAAGAGCACTAGTGGTTATGTTTTTTTCCTTGAACTGCCTTTATTCATAATTGCACTCACAGCAGCTGTGTTTTTCCTTGCTTTATTTTTTGGGGTCCCCTGCATTTGTAATGGTTCAAAAATAATGATATTCCTACATTTATATCATTTTGTCAAATGATAGCAAAGAGTTAACACTGTTTCTTTTTTTATACTGTTTTATGACTGTTACTATTTTATAATGCTGTTACTTTGGATCTCTGAAGTTTTAAAGAAGAGGTGAACAAACCAGTTTTACATGTTAAGATGTGTAAGTTGATGTGTTTACAGTTTCATTAGGTGTAAAAAAAAGAAAAAGAAAAAGAAAAGAACATGATGAAAAGACCACATTTTATTTAATTTTACATGAAAGTTTTTTTTTTTTTCCTAAGTGTTGTTGTGTAAAACACACACTGGCCTGTTGTACTGGTAACAACATTGACATAGTTTTATTAAGTTTTTGATGGATTTTTTATTTTTATTTTGAAAGATGATGCAATTTTCAGAATTATCAAAAATAAATGGTCTTTTGAAGAGAATTTTCCTGTTTTTAGTTTTATCTGCAGTGAATCAGTTCAGTGAATTCTAGTTTTATATTATAGGGAATTTAGCTTTTGTTTGTGGTGAAAATTTAAGTTGTAAAAAGTAAAAAAAAAAAAACATCATTATTTGACCTACTTGACCTACATTAAGTAACACTTTGGCTTGGGACTAAATATAATGTATTGATTAAGGTATAATTAAAATTATACTTTGTACTGAATCAGAAATTTAACTTGAGAAAATTAAAAAAAAATGCATGTAACAAAATTACAGCAATTCAATTTGTTTATACCAAAGTAAAATCTATACTTATATGTAACAGTAAAAATTAGTTGTTGTAACAAAGGATAAAAATTGTTTACGGTCTTTGTTATGAATTAGATTTTTACTTTGTATGAATGCAATTTTTTTCTTTGTCTTAAGGTCAAAAATGTATTTCCAGTAAATCTAAATTTATGGTTTCAACCACATCATAAATTTAATTTGAGAAAAACTAATAAATTTAGGTGTAACAACCTGTTCTGACTTTCAACCTAGACAAGCAGTAGTCATGTTTTTTATTGTATTCATGTGCACCTCAGATACAATTTACAATTTACAATTTTACAGATTGTGTTGGTTTAAAATCTTGTAGTTTTGGTTAAAGTTCTCAGTCTGGCCTTCAGGACTAACACCTAAAACCTAAAAACTAAAACCTCTGTTTTATCCTGGTTTAGCTGTAGGAAATTCCCTGCCATCCATCACTTGATATCTAAAATGCAGTTAAAAAGGGTATCTATTGGCCCTGTGTCATCAGGAGACACAGCAGTGTACATCATCACATCATCAGCGTAGCTATGGAAACTGATACCGTGTCTCCTATCACGTCCCCCAGAGGAAGCATGTAAAGATTAAAAAGAATTGGACCTAAAATTGAGCCTTGGGGAACCCCACACTTAATTTCATCGGTTCCTGAGGAACAAGTATCCATACTTACATAAAAACATCACTCTGTGAGATAAAAGTAGAACCAGTTAAAAACAGTACCAGAGAGGCCAACCAGGTGTCTGAGTCTATTTAATAAAATGTTATGGTCTACTGTATCAAAGGCGGGGCTTAGATCCAGTAGAACCAAGACTGTGAGTTTCTTGTTATCTAAGTTCCACCTGATATCGTTTAAAATCTTTAAAAGTGTTGTCTCGGTACTGTGGTTCATCCTAAAGCCAGACTGATGTTTCTCTAAAATGTTGTTTCTGTTTAAAAAGTCATCAATCTGGTTCAAAACCAGTTTTTCTAGAATTTTACTTAAAAAGAGTAAGTTGGATACAGGTTGGTAGTTATTAAAAACGTTGGGGTCCAAAGTGTTCTTCTTCAGAAGGGACTTCACACAGCTGTTTTAAAGGCGGTGGGGAAGACACCCGTCTGAAGAGAGCAATTCATAATGTTTAAATTTGTTCCTCAAAGACTCCATAAAATGATTTTAAAAGTGATGTGGGAATTCTATCTAAAAGGCAGGTTGTTGGGTTTACTTGGGAGGATCTGATGTCCTTGATTTTGGTTCTGAAGTGGTCTGCAAATTTCTCACAGAGTGTCTGATGGCATGTTAAAAGCTTTATTAAAATTTGTGCTTGTTAAAATATCAAAGGTGGAGAAGAGGAACCGGAGGTTGTTTTTGTGGTCTATGATGAGTTGTGAGAAATGAGAAATTCTTGCCTGTTTAACTGCATTATTGTAGGTTTTGAGTTGTTGTCGTAAAGTCTCAAGGTGGACTGTTCACTTTGATTTCCTCCATCTCCTCTCGGCACTCCTGCAATGTCTTTTCAGTTCATGTATTTTATTTATGGTTTATCGTTTCTCCACGGGGGTGTAGGTTTTCTTTTTATTGTTTTGGTCAAAAGTGGAGCTACTGAGTCAAGAGTGGACTTCAGTTTGCTGTTAAAATTATCAATGATAAAATCACAGGGTGCAGGTAGAATTTCAGAAGGAGTGCTCTGTAAAATCTCAATAAAATTTGCAGGCACTGCAGAAGTTAGGTAGCACCTCCTTGTTCTCACCAGGGCCTCCCGCTGGTTAAAACTGGTGATGTTAAAAAATTCACAGTAGTGGTCAGACACAGCCAGGTCGACAACAGAGGACACACCAATGGACAGGCCATGGGTTATGACCAGGTCAAGCGTGCGTCCTCTGCTGTGAGTTGGATGTGTGATGTGCTGCTCAAAATCTAGACAATTTAAAAGGTTTGAAAATTCTCTGCATATTGGATCCAAGGTGTCATCAACATGTAGATTAAAATCACCAGTTATTAAAATCCTGTTATAAGAGGTGTGAATGATTGATAAAAGGTCAGAGAATTCACTGATAAAAGAGCTAGAGTGATGGGATGGTCTATATACAGCAATGCAGAGAATCAGAGGGCTACTAAAAACAAAGGCGTGGTGCTCAAATGATGTGAAACTGTTTAAAGACACTCCAGTAGAGGTCAGTGCGGTATTTTTGATCGAAGCAGTTCTGCCTACTTTTTTACCCCCTCTAGTAGAAAATAAAAAATTAAAATTTGGTGGGGAAGCCTCGGTGAGAACAACAGGTGCGTCAGTGCCAAGCCATGTCTCGGTTAAAAGAAGACAGTCTAACTTATGATCTAAAATCACATCATTGCCCTTCCCACTTGGCCCATAGACTTTACACTGGAACAATGTCACAGATTTAAAAATCACTTTCCTTGGTTTGATGAACTCTTTACAAATAAAAAACCTTCATGGATCAAAAATTCATTACAGAAAGAGTCATAATTGATCCCATTTGCAGTCCAAGGTGTTCTTAGTCAAGTTGAGCCAGTACTATGTGGTTTAAAAGTGGCAAATGACAACAATGACAATGAGTGAAAAAAACACAGACATGTAGCAAACAGTAACAAACAGTAGCATGAAACAGATCTAAATCAAAAGAGTAAAAGAAATCAATTAAAAGCCAAACTAAAAAGGTGAGTCTTGAGTCTCCTTTTAAAAACATCAACGGTCTCGGCAGTCCTGATGCCCTGTGGCAGGCTGTTCCAAAGCTTCAGACCACAATGGCTGAAAGCCGCCTCCCCGTGGGTTTTGGTCCGAACCCTCGGAACAATTAGAAGGTCGGTGCCGGAGGACCTCAGGATCTGCGAGGGCTGATAAGATAAAGGGAGGTCAGATAAATAAGATGGCCCGAGACCATTAAGACACTTAAAAACTAATAAGAGCACCTTAAAATTGATCCTGAAACACACGGGGAGCCAATGCAGCGATTCTAAAACCAGTGTAATGTGCTCCCGCCCTCTGGTCCTCATCAGCACACGTGCGGCTGAGTTCTGAAGTAATTGTAAGGTATAGATATTCTTTTTGGGAAGACCAGAGAGCAGGGCATTACAATAGTCTAGACGGCAGGAGATAAAAGCATGCATCAGTACCTCCGTGTTAGCCTGAGAGAGAAACGGGCGGACTCTGGCTATATTTTTAAGATGGTAGAAACCTATCTTTGTTACATTTTTAATATGAGGAATAAAACTGAGCTCAGAGTCGAAAATGACGCCCAGGTTCTTAACAGATTCTGAGGGTGTAAAACCTTGTAGTTTTGGTAAAAGTGTCTCTCTCTTGCCTTCAGGACCAATAACTAAAACCTCTGTTTTATCCTGGTTGAGCAGTAGGAAGTTCTCTGCCATCCATGACTTAATGTCTGAAATACAGTTTAAAAGGGTATCAATAGGCCCTGTGTCATCAGGAGACACGGCAATGTAAAGCTGTGTATCGTCAGCGTAGCTGTGGAAGCTAATGCCATGTCTCCTGATGACATCCCCAAGGGGAAGCATGTAAAGATTAAAAAGTACTGGACCTAGAATTGACCCTTGGGGCACCCCACACTTCAATTCACGGGTCCCAGAGGAACATGTATCCAAACTTACATAGAAACAACGGTCCGTGAGATAGGAGTAAAACCAATTAAAAACAGTACCAGAGAGTCCTACCAGGTTTCTGAGTCTGTCTAATAAAATGTGGTGATCTACTGTATCAAAGGCAGCACTTAGATCCAGTAGTACCAGGACTGTGAGCTTTTGTGAGTCCGCATTACACCTGATATCATTCAAAATCTTTAAAAGGGCTGTCTCGGTACTGTGGTTCACTCTAAAACCAGACTGGTATTTCTCTAAAATGTTATTAGTGTCTAAGAAGTAGTTTAGTTGGTTTAAAACCAGCTTTTCTAAAATCTTACTTAAAAAGGGTAAGTTGGATACAGGTCTGTAGTTATTAAAAATGCTGGTGTCTAAATTGCTCTTCTTCAGAAGGGGCTTCACCACTGCCGTTTTGAAGGCAGCAGGGAAGACACCCGTCTGAAGAGAGCAATTCACTATGTTTAAAATTTGTTCCTCGAAGAATCCATAAAATGTCTTAAAAAGTGATGTGGGAATTGGATCTAAAAGGCAGGTTGTTGGGTTTACCTGGGAGAAAACTCGACCAAGTGTCCTCGCATCGACCAGGGCAAAACTCTCCAGTGTTTCCTCAAATAAAATCGACTGTCCAGGTGCGTTAAAAATGACATTCTGATGTGATACAAGACCGGATCTGATGTCATCGATTTTACTTCTGAAGTGGTCTGCAAAGTCCTCGCAGAGGGCTTCCGTTGGGTTCTCTGGGGATTTTTTAAAATTGGTGTTTGTTAAAATTTCGAAGGTGGAGAAAAGTAATTTTTGGTTGTTTTTGTTGTCTGAGAAGAGTTTTGAAAAATGGGATATTCTTGCTTGTTTGACTGTTTTATTGTACGATTGGAGTTGTTCACGGAAGATGTCATAGTGGACTGTGAGTTTGTTTTTTCTCCACCTTCTCTCTGCAATCCTGCATAGTCTTTTTGATTTTTTAATTTCATCAGTACTTCTCCATGGGGGTAAAGGTTTTGTTTTCACCGTTTTTGTTAAAAGTGGAGCCACAGAGTCTAAAGTTAATTGCAATTTCCTGTTAAAATTGTCAACAATAAAATCACAGGGTGCAGGTAAGACTTCTGCAGGAGTGCTCTGTAAAATCTCGATAAAATTTGCAGCCACTTCAGAAGTTAGGTGGCGTTTCCTCACTGTTCTCACCGGGGCGTCCTGATGGTTAAAACTGGCGATGTTAAAATACACACAATAATGGTCGGACACAGCCAGGTCAACAACAGAGGACACACCAGTGGAGAGGCCATAGGTTATGACCAGGTCCAAAGTGTGTCCTCTGTTGTGAGTTGGCTGTGTGACGTGCTGGTTAAAATCCATGCAATTTAAAAGGTTTAGGAATTCTCTGGACAGTGAGTCCGAGGTGTTATCCACGTGCAAGTTAAAATCGCCAGTTATTAAAATTCGGTTATAAGTGGTGTGTGTGATGGACAAGAGCTCAGAAAATTCACTGATAAAAGCAGTGGAATGGTGGGGTGGTCTGTAAACAGTGATGCAGAGAATCGGAGGACTGCTAATGACAAAGGTGTGATACTCAAAAGATGAGTAACTGTTAAAATAAACTTCCTGTGACATTAAAATATTATTAAAAATTGATGCAGTCCCGCCTCCTCTCTTGCCTCCCCTGGTGGAGAATAAAAAGTTAAAATTTGGTGGGCAAGCCTCAGTGAGAACAACTGGTGCCTCTGTGCCAAGCCATGTCTCTGTTAAAAATAACCCATCTAACTTGTTGTCTAAAATCAGGTCATTTATGATAAAAGATTTGTTTAAAAGAGAGCGCACGTTCAGCACAGCCAGGTTGATGTTCGTGCGCTTATGACCACAGGGAGATAAAATGACCGGGTGTATGAGATTATCTCTGTTAAAAGCACTCTGTCTGTGAGTCCAGGGAAAGCGTCTGCCTATGATGGTTTGTATGGGAAAGATGACCGGTTTAGGTGGTAATGACAGCTGTGGACTGTAGGTGGGGCTAGTGAGAGTATTAATACTATGAACGGGTGGTGTGGACAGAGAGGAAGAATCTGGGGAGGGGGTGTGACAGGTAAACAGTCAGTCACGCGGAGCGTACTGGATAGCGTGGTGAATATTAGCCGTTAACATTCGACTGCCAAGCCTGTTGGGGTGAACTCCGTCGGCCCTGTAAAAGGAGGGACGGTTCCAAAACAGGTTAAAATTATCAATAAAACCAACGCTAAAAGCTCTGCAGGCGGACTGTAACCAGGTGTTCAGATAAAGGAGCTTGCTGAAGCGCCATGCTCCATGATGGGACAGTGTGGGAATAGGGCCGCTGATAAAAACAGACTTACCACAGTTGTTTAAAAAGCTAAAAAGTTTGTTAAAATCCATTTTGATCTGCTCAGACGGCTTCCGAGCGGTGTCAACAGAGCCCACGTGTACTAATACACGGCTTATGGAGGATGGGAGTGACTGCAGCAGACCGGGAAGCTTCTCCAGGATAACCTTGACTGTGGCTCCTGGAAAGCAGTAAGTGGCTGCATTGAAGAAACGAATTCCCCGTGTTATTGAGTCGCCCACTATCAAAGTGGTTGGGGGGAAGAGCGGACGAGGTGGCGGAGGTGGAGAGGTCCCGTGGCTGGATGGTCCGTGGTCTGCGCTGTGCGTCCGGACAGACGGATGCGGTGTGGAGGATGCTGTGTCGAGCCTGGCAGAGGGCTTCCGCGCTGGCTCCGGACGAGGAAGACCACCAGAGCGGCGGAGCACGGCCTCCTTTAGGATCCGGCGTCGGGCAGAAGAGGTCGTGGACCGGGATGAGGACCGTTGAGGCTTCAAGGTGGCGTGTCCAGCGACCCGAGCGCCACCGGCCGCCAGTGGCGGAGGATGGGACTGTCCACTCGGCGTAGGAGCAGATGGTGAAGGACCGATGGAAGAAGAGCCCCGCGGAGCCGGGGTGAAATTCTGCTGTCCTCGCCGAGAAGTGGGGCGAGTTGTTCGCCCAGGTGGGTACGCCGGGACAGACGGGAACGGTGGAGATCCGCTGAAGTCATTTAAAATCCTGGGAGGTGAAGAAGAAGGCCCCAGGTTCCCAGCCAGTGGTGGAAATTCGTGTGAGTCCAGGATGTTATACCGGTTTTGTAGGTCGATGTCACAGGTTGTCGGAGTAGGAAGTGACGGCCTCACCCTCCTTTTGCGATCGCCGACAACCACCCAGGTGTCCGGGTGTAAAGGAGTGGAGCTGACTAGGACCTTGGGTTTAGCCCCGAGCAGGAACCAGGGGTCCCCAGGAGAGGCGGCTGGAGCGGAGCCAGCGGGCGGTGCGGCAGCAGCGGCCTGCATAGAGCCGAGCAGCGAGGCAGCGGTAGCAGCGACCAGAGCAGGAGCAGCAGCGGGTGGAGTGGAACCCGCGGCCGGGGCCAAAGTAGCGCGCTGCGTGGAGTCAGTAGCCGAAGGAGTGGAAACAGCAGCCGAGTAGGGAGCCGTGACCTCAAAGTCTTTAGTGGCCGCAGAGACTTGTGCAGGGCCGAAGAGGATAGTGTCCAGGTGTCTCTCGGCTTCCTGGATTTTGTATAGGGTGGAAATCCTCTGCTCCAGCTCAGCGATTTTCTTGCCGAGGGCGAAGCAGCTTTGACAGCCGGATGGCGAGGTAAGTGGAGCCATGGCTGACTGAGCTGTGCTCAGCTAGTTTCGATTGCTAAAAGTTAAGGCGACTGATTACTAAAATTGTTTCTCTCGTTAGTAGGAGTAGTTAAAAAGAAACAAGATCTAAAAAGTATACCTTAAAAAAGTGGCTTAAAATTCCATAAAAAGTCAGTTTTGACGGAGGTGTTTTTGGCGGAGAGACACAACGCCGACGCATGCGCATCAATGTAATGTAGCATACCTTTTTTCTGGAATGGGAATTTATGGCGCAAAGCTAATCAATATGGCAGAAAGGACTGAGATGGAAGACCAGACTGTAGCTGCTGGACGCTCTGCAAAACAAAAGAAGACTGTAACAGAAGAGGCTAAAACATTTAAGAGGGACAGCAAGGGCAGCATGAAACTCGAGCGCCTGGTTGCCCCGCGGATCGATCGGCTTGAAGTTCCCACTCCCCGGCTCACCGCAACATGGCAGACCAGTCACCAAACCCCAGGAGCCCAATCAGGCACCAATCAGCACCGAGCACTAGCATGACAGTCAGGGTCGGACCGACCAGAGTTAACCCGACTGGACTTCATGCGGTGGAGAGCTGGACGGAGCTGAAGAGGTTTCAGACCCACAGATTTTAATTGAAACATTACTACTAGTTTTTATTTAGCTCACTGTATGCAAGACAACTGTGACTGTACCACATGTGAGCATTTTGTAATTTGTAGATAAAAATAGTGAAACTATGAGAGTAAAATAGAAGATGAAGAAGACTGTTATGGTAATGATTGACTTGTTGCCTGTCCAGTGACGTCGTGGCTCTCCAATTATGGACCAATAGCTGGCGGCGCTGCAGCTCTGTGGGAAACCCCTGGTCTTGCGCTAGCTGCTTCTGGCTCCAAATAATCGAGATGGTGATGGTCAAAATGCTAAACTTAAGTCTTCAAAATGGGAGTTCGCAAACCAGTGGGTGACATCACTGGGGCTATGTCCTGATGTTTATACAGTCTCCAGTACACACTGGAGTACAGACACACTCCAGTACACACCTAACCCTACACCCATGTCTGTTCAGACAAAAATATAAAATATATATAGTCAAGACTTTGAAGGAATTTAATAAAATGTAATAAGTGTATTTTTTTTGCGAGCACAGACGACTGATTCATCACATGGTACAACGCCAAACACCTGACACAACATCGGTCATTAAATGTAATCAGCAAAACCAGTGAGCTTGTGGTGGACTACCAAGGGAACAGTAGACCCCCTGGTCTAGTTGTCATACAGGAAGAGCAAGTGAAGAGGGTGGACTCATACTAACTACCTTGGCGTCCAAGTTAACATAATTAATGTAATTATTAGATCAACTTAAAGGATTTTGGTGTTTGCAAAAGTAAGTGACAGCACTTCCACCGTTTTTGTAATATGACTGAGGATTGTTTTCTCAGCTACAGTGGCAAAACATTATGATGTCACAGTGAATTTGACCTTTGAACCTTTTGATATGAAATGTCATCACATCATCATTTTATTTGTTTGTTTTATTGTGCCTTGGTGTTTGTCTGTTTTAATGTTGTTGTAACTTTATCTCTTTTATGCTATCTTAGCCAGGCTTTCCTTGAAAAAGAGGTTGTTGTTCCTCAATGAGCCTGACCTGGTTAGATAAAAAAATATACATATCTCATTAGAGATTTATGTGAATTTAGTCATATTTGGAGTACGAATTCTTGAGTTTTGCCAAAAACATCCTTTGTAAGGTCACAGTGACTTCAACCTTTGACTGTGATCTTATTGGATCTTGGTGGTCAAAGGTAAAGGTCAACATAATGTTTTGTTTACCAGTGCTGAGAAAACTGGACCAATAACCTGAAAATATAATGCCTCCAGCCATGGCTGTCACTGGCAGAGGCAGCAACACAGATCTGCATGGGTCACATTTCATGTCGGAAAGTCCGGAATTCTTAAATAATGTTAGTTGTGCAGGGAGAAAGGACTGTTTTAATTAATCTATTTATAAAGGAAAGTTTCACTAAGACGATAGAGAACAATTTTCTGTTTTTCACAAGTAGGTTCTACTGAGTATAGGATTTTCAAGTGTCTTGTGCTGCTATTTCACTTTCCCCACAAAGGGTTTGAATCGGTACCTTTCTGATCACAAGTCTGCTTCTTGAAAATAATCTAGGCTGTTCTTGAGGTAAAATCTTGGACAGGTACATTTCAGAAGCACACAATGTATATTAGGCTTACGATGTCAAACATAATATACACATATTTACCTCTTGCAAGATCTCCAGATGTTTGGCTAGTTTCTGTCCAGAAACGCCTCCCTTCTTCAGAAAAACAGCTGTCAACTAGGGTACATGACTGTCCAACTGTGCCATGAAGGATGACTCAAGTCGAATTGTTGTTATGTGCTGGAGTTCAGCATTTATCTGTTATGCACAGAAGGAAATTACAGTTCCAGTCACCCCTGAACCTCCTGATCTCTCTCATGTTCACTATTTACCACGACCTTCTAAATATCCTCTGCTGCTAATGAATTCTGCTTTTGAGTCTCTCCAGGAAGCAGTAATCTTCACCAAGCTGGACCTAAGGAACGTGTACCATTTGGTACGAATAAAGGAGGGGGATGAGTGGAATACGGCGTTCAACACTCCTCTGGGCCACTTTGAGTACCTGGTAATGCCTTTCGGTCTCACCAATTCTCCAGCTGTCCATCAGGCTCTCATTAATGACGTTCTCAGAGACTTTATGAATAGGTTAGTCTTCGTATAGCAGGATGACATTCTGGTATTCTCCCTGTCAGCCGAAGAACACGAAACTCATGTCTGGCAGGTGCTCACTCGCCTGCTGGAAAATAAACTCTTTGTCAAAGCCGAAAAATGTGAGTTCCGTGTTCAGTCTGTTTCATTCCTTGGTTTTGTCATCCAGGAAGGGAGCCTGAGAGCCAACTCAGAGAAGGTGAGAGCAGTGGAGGTGTAGCCCGTCCCGGAAACCCGTAAGAATTTGCAGCGATTCCTGGGGTTCACTGACTTCTAGCAAAGTTCTAGTGGAGGTTTGTCTGGGACTATAGCAAGATTGCTGCAAAGTGAAGTTTAGCTGGTCTGACGAGGCAAATAGAGCTTTCCATAAGCTCAAGGGGCTTTTTACCATGGCCCCGGTTCTCATGCAGCCTAACTCCAATAGACAATTTATTGTCGAGTTGGATGCCCCGGATACTGGGGTGAGGGCCGTGCTGTCCCAACAGGCGGGGGAGGATAATCGCGTGCACCCCTGTGCTTTCTTTTCCTCTCATCTCTCCCCCGCAGAGCGTAATTACGACATTGGGAATTGCTGGCCGTCGAAATGGCGCTGAAGGAATGGACAAACTGGCTGGAGGGGACGGAACAGCCATTTGTCCTATGGACAGATTACAAGAATCTGGCATACATTAAATCTGCTAAACGGTTGAACGCCAGACAAGACAAGTGGGCACTGTTCTTCAGCAGATTTAATTTCTCTTTGACCTACAGGCCAGATTCCTGGAACACCAAGCCCAACACTCTTTCTCTGCAATTTTCCCTGCCTGATCCCGAATCTCCTCCTGACACCATCCTGCCGGCGGCATCAAGGTCGGGAGGCCCAACAACAACATCCTGACCCAGGTAATGGGCCTGCCAATAAACTTTTGGTGCCTCCGCCAGTCTGTTCGCAGGTCCTCCACTGGTCGCATGCCTCCCTCCTCGCCTGTCACCCCGGAGCCAACCGCACCATCTCCCCCGACACTTCTGGTGGCTTGGTCGCTCGAGGCCAATACCCGGGAGTACGTCACTGCATGCATGGGGAGCAAAGCACGGCACCGGCTGGTTTCCTGCATCCCCTGATGTTCCCGGAAGACACTGGTCCCACATAGCGGTGGACTTACTGATAACACGGTCATCCTTATCATTGTCAACCACTTTTCCAAGGCCGCTCACTTTGTTCCTCTCCAAAAACTCCCATCCTCCCTTGAAACCACCGAATAACTCACCAAACACGTGATTTGGCTACATGGCATACCTGCCGACATTGTTTCCGACCGTGGCCCCCAGTTCATCTCCTAAATCTGGACGGTCAGCTTAACCTCTGGTTTTCATGCCCCAGTCCAATGGTCAGATGGTCCTCTCCATCTGACCGCACCTGGAGCACATGAGCCTAATTAGGGCCTTGTATATAAAGAAGACGCTAAGCTTGGTTTCTCTCTCTCTCTCTCTCTCATGAGGTTCCAGAGCCCGTGCCCAGTGAGTACCTTAGTCTTTTCCAGTTGCTGTCAGCCTTATTTATACACCAAGAATAGTGGCCTTTTCTTTCATTTTTTCATGTGTGCTTCTGTCTCTTGCAGTGCCTACCAGCCACAGCTAGCCTTGCTCA
Source organism: Chaetodon trifasciatus (assembly GCA_037975065.1). NCBI lineage: Eukaryota > Metazoa > Chordata > Actinopteri > Chaetodontiformes > Chaetodontidae > Chaetodon > Chaetodon trifasciatus. The sequence continues at coordinate 1,459,252 of JBBMOE010000065.1, read as the reverse complement.
GCTTCAGCCTCCCATGTGGAGAATTTGTTTGTTCCACTCCTTTGAGCACGCCTTTAGTTTGTTTGTTCCACTCATTATGAGTGTGCTTTTTGTTACTTATTTTCTTAATAAACTTGCTACTTCTAAATTGAGGCTCCACCTAACAGCTTTTAGGCAAAATCAGACCCCCCTCTCTCCAAAAGTTATCTGTGTAGATTTTCTGTCCGAGTGAGCATGGGCGAGGCTTAGCGATAGGTCAGTTTCTTTCCAGAAGGAATCATAATAAAATGCCCTGTTCTATAACATTCAAGTCAACAATACTTAAAATAGCACAGACTAAACAACCAAACCAAGTAAAGATGCAATACAACTCGACTCAGTCCAGTCGTAAAACAACAGTATTCACACCACACACGGGTTTAGTGATAAAACAGCAGCATAGATACTAAATGTTCCGCAGGTTACTAAAAGGCTGACAACCGAGCTCTGCCGGCCAGGAGAACTAGCAGGCGGGGGAGGAGACAGAGGGCTAGCAAGGGCTAAGCTAAGGCTAAGTACTCTTCGGCTATGGCTGCTGAAGTCGGCTTCATTTTCATACCGCCATCGGCTTCATTTTGGTTGCGCCACTTCAAAAATTGAACGGACTTCAGCAGAGAAGTGAGATGATGGATTGCTTGTTGAGTTACGTTGTTACTGAACATGTCCACATTTACTGACACAATAGCTGCCGAATTAATCAGTAGCTCTTAATGTTACTTTGTTTTTTAAAATACCATCCATGTTGCTTGTCCTACACTTACAAAACAACTGTGTATTTATTAAAGGGAGTTTTGTATCACTAGCGCTTAATGCTGGAATTATTTTCACCAGACATCATAATCAGAAAGCTTTATTGCCAGGTACGATTTAACACATATGAGGAATTTGCTTTGGTGAGGTTGGTGCATGACACATCTATTAAAAGAAGCTATTAAGAAAAGTAAAAAATATAACGAGTAAAAAATATAACAATAGTAGAAAATATAACAATAAAACAATATAACAGTAAGATATAACAATATAAATATACACAAGTCTTTTTTTTTTTTTTTTTTTTTTTTTTTTTTACAGAAGCACAGTCTGTTTTTTCAGAAGGGAGTCCAAGTAGAGCGTTAATGTAATGCATAGAGTTATGGTAGTGTCAATGTGACAGTAGAGGCAGAGGTGGAGTGTGAAGAGTGTCGGGGGGTTCCGGGCCTTGTTAATAAGGCTGTCAGCAGACGGGAAAAAACTGTTCTTGTGGCGTGAGGGGAGAGGCCAGAGGGGAGTGTCTCGAAGAGTTTGTGTCCGTGGTGGGAGGGATCAGCCACAATCTTACCTGCATGCCTCAGGGTCTTGGAGGCGTACAGGTCCTGGAGAGACGCGATCACCTTCTCTGCAGATCTAATGACACGCTGCAGTCTGCCCTTATCCTTGGCAGTGGCAGCAGCATACCAGATAGTGATGGCTTTAGGCTTGTAGTTTGTGATCTGCCTGAGCCCTTTCCAGACAGACACAGAGTCGTTAGCTGAGAACTGGTGTCGGAGCTTCTCAGAGTACAGTCGTTTAGCCTCTTTCACCACCTTGCTAAACTTGTACTTCGCCTCTTTGAATTTGTCTTTGTCCTCACTGCTGAAGGCCTCTTCCTTTGCCAACCTTAGCTGTCTGAGTTTGGCTGTGAACCAGGCTTTGTCATTGTTGTAACTCACCCTGGTGCGTGATGGAACACAGCAGTCCTCACAGAAGCTGATGTAGGACATCACACCTCCGTGTAGTCATCCAGGCTGTTGGTAGCAGTCCTGAACACATCCCAGTCAGTAGAGTCCAAACACACCTGTAGATCCTCCACAGCCTCACTGGTCCACTTCCTTGATGTCCTCACTACGAGTTTGCAGAGCTTTAGTTTCTGCCTCTACGCAGGAATCAGGTGGACCATGACGTGGTCAGAGTGGCCGAGTGCAGTGCGGGGGACGGCGTGATAAGCATCCCTGACAGTGGTGTAGTGATCCAGAATATTCTCCTCTCTGGTTGGGCATTTAATAAATTGTCTGTATTTAGGGAGTTCGTGGGTGAGGTGACTTTTGTTAAAGTCGCCAAGGACAATAACTAAAGAGTCCAGGCTGGTCCGCTCCACACGCAGTATCTGGTCTGTGAGCATACGCTGTGCGTCCTGCACGTTGGCCTGCGGTGGGATGTAGACGCCGACCAGAATGAATGAAGCGAAATCACGGGGTGAATAAAAAGGCTTATAGTTTATGATGAAAGATTCCAGGTCAGTAGAACAGTGTTGCTGGATCACTGTCACGTCATTGCACCAACCACTGTTGATGTAGAAACAGATTCCCCCACCTTTAGTTTTGCCGGAAAGTTCTGTGTCTCTGTCGCGGTGGTGGAGTTGGAAGCGGTGGAGTTGGAAGCCAGCCAGCTGCAGCGCAGAGTCCAGTATTAATCCACAGAGCCATGTCTCAATGAAGCACAAAACTGCAGATGAAGAAAAGTCCCTGTTTCTACCCAACAGCAGTCGCAGTTCCTCCAGTTTGTTGGGCAGTGAACGCACGTTGGAGAGAAATATTCCTGGTAACGCTGTGCATAGTCTGCGCTGGTGGAGACGCATCCGCACGCCGGCCCGTTTTCCTCTCCTCTGGCGTTTCACTGTGTGAGCAAAGGTGAGCGCACCTTTCACCAGAATGTCCAGAATTTCCACTGTTGGGAGAAGGAAAGTAGGAAATAAATCCTCTGGTGTTGCTCCCCTGATGTTCATGAGCTCATCTCTGGTGAAAGAGCTCCGGGTATCGTCGCAAAAACCAGAATTAACACACAAAACAAAACAAAACAATGTGCACCAACACACCGAGGCTGCTGTCCATGGCGCCATCTTGATCAGTTTGGTATCACTAGTGCTTAATGCTGGAATTATTTTCACCAGACAGTACGACCGGAGATATTTAAATATGTCGCACAAATTTTCCCGGCAAAACATAACAGTAATTACTGGATAAGTATGCCCCTTTTGCTTAATGTTACTTACTAGTGGTAACATCAGCCACTGAAAAACCCATATTGGTCAACCACTATTACTTACCCTATGTGTATTTTTGAAACCCTAGAGACGTTAGCTAGCTAGTCAGCTAAAATTACATCAAACGTTAGCTAGCTAACATTTCATTTAGGTAGCTCATAGCCATACACTGCAAAAAAGGAATTTCAAGAAAGTAAAAAAAGCCTTGTATCAAGGAAATAAGTCTCATTTTTTGTCCAAAAAGAAAATTAATCTTGTCAAGCATGTTTTGCATTAGAAAAATAATCTCATTTTAACAAAGTATGGTTAACTTTTCATTAATAAGATATTCCATCTAATTTTGAGCTAGAATGAACCAGTAACAGGGTATAAAAATGTTTTACAATAAAACCCAGTGGAGCGACAAGATTATTTGCCTTATTTTAAGAGTAAGACCACTTGTACAACTTCTCAATTTAAGAATGCCAAGAAACAAGAACAATTAAAGGTTGTTTATTTTCATTTGTTATGTGTTCTCAGGCCATCTGAACCTGGCAGAACCTGCAGCTTCATATCTAACATATTAAGATGACACAGGCTGGTCTATACAACATACAACATAATACAAATAACCATGCTGGACAAAAACTGCATGGCTCACAAACAAAACAAAATGACCAAAAATAAATGACCCTTGACTCAACTGCATTCGTGTTTTATCACACACTTTATTTCTAATGAAGCAATGCCTTCAAGAATTACATGCATCATATCCTGGGGTGTTTGTTGGATCAAGTTAAAGGCTGGAAATTCTACCAGCTTGCTCCTTCTGTTGATGCCAAATATAGTTTTTAAACTGTTTCTTAGATACTCAGTATTTGACTTCTCAATGTCACCACACTGCCGAACATGTCTTTCTAGTGTCCTGAGCTCAAAGTTGTCCTCGTCAAAATACATTTGCATGTCTTCAAACAAACATTCACACTGCCGGCACTTACTATAGGCAAAACCTACACCCTGTTTAAATCCACAAAGCTCATGTTGTGCTAAAGTGTCTCCACATATCGAAACCAATGTTCCAAATATTTCACATTCACCATTCCCAGTTTGAATATTAACACCACCATATAGCATTACCAAGTCCTCATACAACCTGCCCAAAATTCCATCAACTCCACATTCAGACAGCTCGCTCTTCCTTGCAATAGCAAGTAGACGGATTGCAGCTAGTTTTGATCTATATTTTGGATTAATGTTTCCTAATGTATAATAAAACATTAGCAACTTATTCTTGGAAGCATGAGATCCAAGTGGGTTGCAAATTTCAATTTCATCAGAGTAAATGATTATCTGTAAAGCAGAGGGCCGGGCTGAAAATAAAGGGGGTGATTTCATGAGCTCTCCATCTATGATGTCATACAAAAACCCACTTCTGTATTTCTGCGGCTGATCTATCATTTCCAAAACTTTTGGATGGGACAATAACTGTTCTAAACTTTTGATCAGAGGTATGTAATGAAAACATGTGAGTATTGTAGAGAGGACCATTTTTGTCCCTTTTTTCTGCAAACAGACAGTATACCCAACAGAAACCTCCTCTGACTCCACAAAATTGAAATTTTCCTGAATCACATTGTCCTGCCTGTATGTTGTTGCAACAGAGGCAAATGGATCCTCAACCCGGTCAAATACTGCCATTGCTTCCTTTTCAAGTTCCTTTTCAAGTTCACTTCCTAATTTGGTGACGTTCCTACTTCGAGCAGAAACGGCTGGGGACCGAGCACAGTGTGGCCTTATCCAAGGAGCTCTTCTGCCGACTCATAAGACTAATATGATTTCTATCGCAAGAGCCACAGAGGACTGCAGATACCCCACTAAACATGAGGTGAACGCCAGTGCATCCACCATTATTCTGGAACGGTCACCTGTTAGTCCCATGGGCATCCCAGTGCTAGATCCGTCACCTAGAGCTAGCACCCCATTGCAGAGCCAGGACAGCAGTGATGAAACATGTATGTATTGTATTAAACATCATCAATTTGGCTGAGTTAATTGACATGACATACACTGGACATTCAGCAGCTTTAGAATCTTTCAGTGTCTGTCCAAAGGCATATGTATTCTATTGTCCAATGTTTTGCTTTTATATCAAGTAACATGAACATTAATTAATTCCTACCACTTCCTGAGTTTCATTATACTGACAACTTGTTAGTTTGGAAATCTCATATCCTCTTTCCACCATAACTTCCATCTAATGTTTTCAGCTGGTTCAGCTGACTTCATGGACAGCCAGAAAACCCAAGCAAGACACTACAAGACCCTTCAAGAAATGTACAAGTCCAAAAAGCCAAACAAAGCTGCGATAACTCATTTGCTGAACCTAGAATTTGAGTCTCGAAGACACTTCATCACCTCTGATGTCTTAAGGGAGCAAGACAGACTTTAGAGAGATTCTAGAGGCTTACCCATGTTTCCGAGAACTGGATCACGTAAGTAATGTTGGTCCTATCCAGTACACATTTTCAGCTCTTCCAAGGACTTGTTTTAGCATGACATAATTGGCATAATGTTCATATACCTTGGACATTATAGATCTTTTTTGAAGAACGTTAGTCATCAGAATGTTTGACAAGGACTAGCAGTGAACATTATTTTTTTTCAGGAATTTTCTTTCTGTATCTGAATCTATTTTTCAGGTGCTGGATGAGCTGCAGCGAGTCATCCAACCAACCAACTCCCATGTACATCTCTGAGATGAAGAGCAGATGGGAAACCTTCTATTCAAAGGTCCAGTTTTATGGTGTGATGAAGAAAGCCATGAAGCCTCCTAAAACTTTGAATGGAGGTGAAGTCACAATACATTGACTTGTTCATTTTATATAATAATGTGTCATGATAAGTTATTGTATTGTGCCTTTTCCATTAAATCAGTGGAGCATGTCACAGCTGTGTTCAGAGCCCTGCCACTGCTCTTCCCGTCCAGAACCATGCCACCTAAGAAGCTGGGCTTAAGCAGCGAGGCTCTTTTCCATGTCCTTACAGTGAGATTTACAGACATACTGCAATATTTCATACTATATGTTCCAGTTATTCACACATACATTTTATGTCCGGTTTAGTTACTTTGAGATAAACTTTTATCATTTCAAAAGATCCAAAGGGGAAGTGTTCTCCATAATGTAGTTGTTGTAGTACTTCACTGGAACTAGCTGTGGTGCATTCAGTATTTGCAGTGCTCAACAATGACAGTACAACATCTTCTCCCTCTCAGGGGTTACTGTGACTATATGATTTTAAGTACAATTATGATTTCACCAATGTCCTAGTCCAGGTCAAAGTGTGTATTACTTGTGATGTTTTTCTAATCCTCTACATTGATTTGTGTCATCTAGACTTCAGAGGATCCTGATGGTTTCCTGCGCCAACGACCACTGTCTTGTCCAGCTGTCATTGTTTCTGAGGGCAACTGCATGATCGCCATTGGAAACATGCCAGTGACCACCTTCAACATTGAGAGGTTTAATGAGGGACTGCTCTACCTCATGACATATTACTATGCCCTGCACCTCACTTACCCAAAGTGTATTTCCACACTTCTGTCAGTACTGCAAACAGAAATTGCCAGATGTGTATTGTTGGTGTGAACTGAATGAACCATAGCACATCCAGTCTGAAATACCACCTGATGGCCAAACACACAGCTAATGCGAATTCTCCACCGCCTCCTTGTCAAAGCGACAATGGATGGCTTTCGACAGAGGCATATGGATGCTATATACTCAGTCAGCCATGGCTCCACTTACCTCGCCATCCGGCTGTCAAAGCTGCTTCGCCATCTGCAAGAAAATCGCTGAGCTGGAGCAGAGGATTTCCACCCTATACAAAATCCAGGAAGCCGAGAGACACCTGGACACTATCCTCTTCGGCCCTGCACAAGTCTCTGCGGCCACTAAAGACTTTGAGGTCATGGCTCCCTACTCGGCTGCTGTTTCCACTCCTTCGGCTACTGACTCCACGCAGCGCGCTACTTTGGCCCCGGCTGCGGGTTCCACTCCACCCACTGCTGCTCCTGCTCTGGTCGCTGCTACCGCTGCCTCGATGCTCGGCTCTATGCAGGCCGCTGCTGCCGCACCGGCCGCTGGCTCCGCTCCATCCGCCTCTCCTGGGGACCCCTGGTTCCTGCTCGGGGCTAAACCCAAGGTCCCAGTCAGCTCCACTCCTTTACACCCAGACACCTAGGTGGTTGTCGGCGATCGCAAAAGGAGGGTGAGACCGTCACTTCCTACTCCGACAACCTGTGACATCGATCTACAAAATCGGTATAACATCCTGGACTCACATGAATTTCCACCACTGGCTGGGAACCTGGGGCCTTCTTCTTCACCTCCCAGGATTTTAAATGATTTCAGCGGATCTCCACCGTTCCCGCCTGTCCCGGTGTACCCACCTGGGCGAACAACTCGCCCCACTTCTCGCCGAGCACAGCAGAATTTCACCCTGGCTCCGCGGGGCTCTTCTTCCATCAGTCCTTCACCATCTGCTCCTACGCCGAGTGGACAGTCCCATCCTCCGCCACTGGTGGCCGGTGGCGCTCGGGTCGCTGGACACGCCACCTTGAAGCCTCAACGGTCCTCATCCCGATCCACGACCTCTTCTGCCCGACGCCGGATCCTAAAGGAGGCCGTGCTCCGCCGCTCTGGTGGTCTTCCTTGTCCGGAGCCAGCGCGGAATCCCTCTGCCAGGCTCGACACAGCATCCTCCACACCGCATCCGTCTGTCCGGACGCACAGCGCAGACCACGGACCATCCAGCCACGGGACCTCTCCACCTCCACCACCTCGTCCCCTCTTCCCCCCAACCACTTTGATAGTGGGCGATTCAATAACCCGGGGAATTCGTTTCTTCAACGCAGCCACTTACTGCTTTCCAGGAGCCACAGTCCAGGTTATCCTGGAGAAGCTTCCCGGTCTGCTGCAGTCAATCCCATCCTCCATAAGCCGTGTATTAGTACACGTGGGCTGTGTTGACACAGTCTGAGCTGATCAAAATGGATTTTAACAAACTTTTTAGCTTTTTAAACAACTGTGGAAAGTCTGTTTTTATCAGCGGTCCTCTTCCCACACTGTCCCATCATGGAGCATGGCGCTTCAGCAAGCTCCTGTACCTGAACACCTGGTTACAGTCCGCCTGCAGAGCTTTTAGCGTTGGTTTTATTGACAATTTTAACCTGTTTTGGAACCGCCCCTCCTTTTACAGGGCCGACGGAGTTCACCCAAACAGGCTTGGCAGTCGAATGTTAACGGCTAATATTCACCACGTTATCCAGTACGTTCCTTGTGACTGACTGTTTACCTGTCACACCCCCTTCCCAGATTCTTCCTCTCTGTCCACACCACCCGCTCATAGTATTAATACTCTCACTAGCCCCACCTACAGTCCACAGTTGTCATTACCACCTAAACCGGTCATCTTTCCCATACAAACCATCACAGGCAGACGCTTTGCCTGGACTCACAGACAGAGTGCTTTTAACAGAGATAATCTCATACACCCGGTCATTTTATCTCCCTGTGGTCATAAGCGCACGAACATCAACCTGGCTGTGCTGAACGTGCGCTCTCTTTTAAACAAATCTTTTATCATAAATGACCTGATTTTAGACAACAAGTTAGATGGGTTATTTTTAACAGAGACATGGCTTGGCACAGAGGCACCAGTTGTTCTCACTGAGGCTTGCCCACCAAATTTTAACTTTTTATTCTCCACCAGGGGAGGCAAGAGAGGAGGCGGGACTGCATCAATTTTTAATAATATTTTAATGTCACAGGAAGTTTATTTTAACAGTTACTCATCTTTTGAGTATCACACCTTTGTCATTAGCAGTCCTCCGATTCTCTGCATCACTGTTTACAGACCACCCCACCATTCCACTGCTTTTATCAGTGAATTTTCTGAGCTCTTGTCCATCACACACACCACTTATAACCGAATTTTAATAACTGGCGATTTTAACTTGCACGTGGATAACACCTCGGACTCACTGTCCAGAGAATTCCTAAACCTTTTAAATTGCATGGATTTTAACCAGCACGTCACACAGCCAACTCACAACAGAGGACACACTTTGGACCTGGTCATAACCTATGGCCTCTCCACTGGTGTGTCCTCTGTTGTTGACCTGGCTGTGTCCGACCATTATTGTGTGTATTTTAACATCGCCAGTTTTAACCATCAGGACGCCCCGGTGAGAACAGTGAGGAAACGCCACCTAACTTCTGAAGTGGCTGCAAATTTTATCGAGATTTTACAGAGCACTCCTGCAGAAGTTTTACCTGCACCCTGTGATTTTATTGTTGACAATTTTTACAGGAAATTGCAATTAACTTTAGACTCTGTGGCTCCACTTTTAACAAAAACGGTGAAAACAAAACCTTTACCCCCATGGAGAAGTACTGATGAAATTAAAAAATCAAAAAGACTATGCAGGATTGCAGAGAGAAGGTGGAGAAAAAACAAACTCACAGTCCACTATGACATCTTCCGTGAACAACTCCAATCGTACAATAAAACAGTCAATCAAGCAAGAATATCCCATTTTTCAAAACTCTTCGCAGACAACAAAAACAACCAAAAATTACTTTTCTCCACCTTCGAAATTTTAACAAACACCAATTTTAAAAAATCCCCAGAGAACCCAACGGAAGCCCTCTGCGAGGACTTTGCAGACCACTTCAGAAGTAAAATCGATGACATCAGATCCGGTCTTGTATCACATCAGAATGTCATTTTTAACGCACCTGGACAGTCGATTTTATTTGAGGAAACACTGGAGAGTTTTGCCCTGGTCGATGCGAGGACACTTGGTCGAGTTTTCTCCCAGGTAAACCCAACAACCTGCCTTTTAGATCCAATTCCCACATCACTTTTTAAGACATTTTATGGATTCTTCGAGGAACAAATTTTAAACATAGTGAATTGCTCTCTTCAGACGGGTGTCTTCCCTGCTGCCTTCAAAACGGCAGTGGTGAAGCCCCTTCTGAAGAAGAGCAATTTAGACACCAGCATTTTTAATAACTACAGACCTGTATCCAACTTACCCTTTTTAAGTAAGATTTTAGAAAAGCTGGTTTTAAACCAACTAAACTACTTCTTAGACACTAATAACATTTTAGAGAAATACCAGTCTGGTTTTAGAGTGAACCACAGTACCGAGACAGCCCTTTTAAAGATTTTGAATGATATCAGGTGTAATGCGGACTCACAAAAGCTCACAGTCCTGGTACTACTGGATCTAAGTGCTGCCTTTGATACAGTAGATCACCACATTTTATTAGACAGACTCAGAAACCTGGTAGGACTCTCTGGTACTGTTTTTAATTGGTTTTACTCCTATCTCACGGACCGTTGTTTCTATGTAAGTTTGGATACATGTTCCTCTGGGACCCGTGAATTGAAGTGTGGGGTGCCCCAAGGGTCAATTCTAGGTCCAGTACTTTTTAATCTTTACATGCTTCCCCTTGGGGATGTCATCAGGAGACATGGCATTAGCTTCCACAGCTACGCTGACGATACACAGCTTTACATTGCCGTGTCTCCTGATGACACAGGGCCTATTGATACCCTTTTAAACTGTATTTCAGACATTAAGTCATGGATGGCAGAGAACTTCCTACTGCTCAACCAGGATAAAACAGAGGTTTTAGTTATTGGTCCTGAAGGCAAGAGAGAGACACTTTTACCAAAACTACAAGGTTTTACACCCTCAGAATCTGTTAAGAACCTGGGCGTCATTTTTGACTCTGAGCTCAGTTTTATTCCTCATATCCGCCCGTTTCTCTCTCAGGCTAACACGGAGGTACTGATGCATGCTTTTATCTCCTGCCGTCTAGACTATTGTAATGCCCTGCTGTCTGGTCTTCCCAAAAAGACTATCTATACCTTACAATTACTTCAGAACTCAGCCGCACGTGTGCTGACGAGGACCAGAGGGCGGGAGCACATTACACCGGTTTTAGAATCGCTGCATTGGCTCCCCTTGTGTTTCAGGATCGATTTTAAGGTGCTCTTATTAGTTTTTAAGTGTCTTAATGGTCTTGGGCCATCTTATTTATCTGACCTCCTTTTATCTTATCAGCCCTCGCTGATCCTGAGGTCCTCTGGCACCGGCCTTCTAATTGTTCCAAGGGTTCGGACCAAAACCCACGGGGAGGCGGCTTTCAGCCATTGTGGTCCGAAGCTTTGGAACAGCCTGCCAGAGGGCATCAGGACCGCAGAGACTGCTGATGTTTTTAAAAGGAGACTCAAGACTCACCTTTTTAGTTTGGCTTTTAATTGATTTCTTTTACTCTTTTGATTTAGATCTGTTTTATCCTACCGTTTGTCTTTAGCTTTTAAGTCATTTTATTCTATTTAATTTCAGGTCTTAGGTCTTTTATTCTTTTGTCTTTTAGGTTTTAGGTCTCTTTATTCTATTGTCTTTTATGGTTCTAGGTCTTTTATTCTATTGTATTTTGGGTTTTAGCTCCAGTGCTTCCTCATGGGGGGCCTCCACGCTGTGAGGTGTGTCTGGTCTGCCCGCCGGGGCGTCGTCCTGGGGACCCCTCGGGCCCGGAGGACTGGGGGGTGCTGCCCTGTATGTGGTGTCACCCCGGTCTATCTGGGTCAGGGGTCTCTGTTGCGGCGGTGCTCCCTGTGGCCGCGGGCTTTGACCCCTTGCAGTGTGGATGAGCTCCCCATAGGTGGTTTCTTTTCCTCTCATGGTTCCTAGGTGCCCTGCCATGTTATTACATCGACAGTTTCATTGGGGTGTGTGTGTGTGGGTGTCTGGGGCCGTGTTTGGGAATGGGCGTTGTACAGACTCCTTGTTTTTATCTTTTGTCAAGCACCTTGAGTTGCATTTTATGTATGAAAGGTGCTGTACAAATAAAGTTTGATTTGATTTGATTTGATTATGTTCAAAGGAAACTCAAGAAAGGAAAGTTTAAGCCATGGTTTAACTACACTATAGCCTGAGTTCTAGTTTACAATGATGTGCACTTTGTAACTTTATTTTGTATCATCCTGTTTTGATCCCTTAGAAAGGGTTGTTGAAGGGGCTTTTTTGCAATCAAGTATTTATTTTTTGTCACCTGTTTATTGACAGTGTTAAATTGTGTGAGATTTTGCTTCAAATGTGCATGACTGCTCAAAGTGAGAATGTCAGTGTGAAATATAACACTACACGTTCATTCATTCATTCATTCATCTTCTATACCCCCGATTATCCCTTTTGGGGTTGGGGGGGGCTGGAGCCTATCCCAGCTGTCAACGGGCGAGAGGCGGGGTACACCCTGAGCCGGCTCGACTGCAGGGCAACACACATACGACCATTCACTCTCACATTCACACCTAGGGACAATTTAGAGTCACCAATTAACCTAATGAGCATGTTTTTGGTTTGTGGGAGGAAGCCGGAGTGCCCGGAGAGAACCCACGCATGCACGGGAAGAACATGCAAACTTCACACAGAAAGGCCCCCGCCTGACCCGAGGATCGAACTGGCAACCTTCTTGCAGTGAGGCACGCACACTACCGGCGCCACCGTGCCGCCCTTTATTATTATTGTTATTTTTTTTTTTTACGTTTTTTTAGTTTAGTTTTCTTAAATTTGATTTGGTTTAAACCTTATGGTTTAAACAGCTGAGCAGAGTTACCACTGCAGCCAGGGGAGAGACAGTAGCAAGGGAGGAGGGGCGAGGTGCAATCACACAAGGCACAGCCAAACTCATTGCTTGCTTCGTAAAAAGGGTTAGTTCATGCCGTCATGTCAGAGTCTCCAAAAGGGTTGGGGGGGGGGGGGGGCTGAAATATGGCAACAAAGTCGTTAAGTTGGCAACGGCGACAAGCATGCTGCATGTGTGTGCGTGTGTGAGAGTGAAAGAGATGCGTGAGGGGAGAGTGAGGAGAGTGAACATGTGTGGAAGAGGGGAGAGACAGAGAGAGAGAGTGGGCAAGATGGCAGATGTGGCCATGTCACAGGAATTTCAAGACTGCAAGTCTTGACAAAGCCATGACAAGTACAACAGAGGACGTGATTAAGTGGTTCTGAACACATGATGGCAGGGAACAACACTGAGTAGTACCACTGCTATCTGCACCTTTAAGGTGTGTGTGTGTGTGTGTGTGTGTGTGTGTGTGTGTGTGTGTGTGTGTGTGTGAATGCCTGTAAGGGTGCATGGATATGTGCGTGTGTGGGTTAGTAAAAGAGAGAGAGTCACAGGCACCCAAAAGAGAGATCCTAATTGCCACAGAGAGACACAATAACTGTCTCTTTATCACACAGAAACCTGCAATGAAAACTCGGCTCAGAGACAAGCATCAACTACAATGATCGATGTATCTCAAACATCAACAGTAGGACTCAGCATTCTGTTGGTTTCACAGATTCCGGTAAGCACTCCGGCTTCGTTAGTGACACCATGGATTCGTTTGATATAAGTAAGCACATTGCTTTAGTGCCGATATTCAGAGAGAATGAAGTGGATTCCTATTTCAGTGCCTTCGAATGAATTGCCACAGCACTCAAATGGCCCTTGGATGTGTGGTCTTTGTTACTGCAGTGTAAGATTCATGGAAAAGCGCAAGAAGTGGTTTCTGCACTTTCCTTGGAAGACAGCCTAAATTACAAGACTGTGAAGCTGGCTATCCTTCGTGCATATGAACTAGTCCCAGAAGCATATCGCCAAAAGTTTAGGGCTCACAGAAAGACCCCCAACCAAACTTATGTGAAATTTGCTAGGGACAAAGGGAACCTATTTGACAAATGGTGTTCAGCCTGTAAGGCTGAGGATTTCTCTTCGCTCCGAGAGCTGCTTCTCTTGGAGGGCTTCAAAAGATGTTTGCCAGAACACCTTGTCATATACTTGAATGAGCAGAAGCTGAGAACATTGTCTGCTGCAGCTGTTTTAGCTGACGAGTTTGTGCTTACGCATAAAGTCACGTACTCCTCCGCGGTCCCTGACAAACCCCGATTAATACCGACCACTCAGAGCCAGTCCCGCAAGGCCTCTCCTCCAAGCAAGGAGGAGAGGGAGTGTTTCTATTGTCATAGGCCTGGTCACATTATTGCTAACTGTTTGACATTAAAGCGCAAGGAACAGCAACAGCCGTCTTCAGGTGCGCACCAGCAGAAAGGAGTTGGGTTGATACAATCTAGTGCATGTGAAACCCTTCTACTTCCATCACACGTGACTGAAAGCCCTGATCCCTGTTTCAAGCTGTTTGTTCTTGAGGGTTTAGTGTCTCTAACCGGCAAAACAGGCGACCAGTGCTCAATCCAAATCTTACGTGATACCGCATGCTCCCAATCAGCTATTCTCGCCGGTGTGTAACCCTTTTCAGACTTGTCAGCGTATGGTTACAACAGTGTGCTGAGAGGTGTTGAGATGGGTGGTGTATTGTGTCCTTTGCATCGTGTTCATGTCAGACCTGATTACCGGATTTTTCGCAGTTGCAGTTTGTCCGGCTTTGCCAATTAGTGGTATTGCTATGTTGATGGGAAACGACTTTGCCGGGGGCAAAGTCACTCCCACACTCGAAGTCCTAGACACCCCACCTGCATCTCCTCCCTCTGACACTGTACATGATTTGAAGCTGTTTCCGTCATGTGTCATTACGCGCGCTCAAGCACAAAAACTTGGCACATCCGATGATCCTGAAGACACTGACCTTTCAAACAGCACATTAGTGACGATTTTCACTGAAGAGCCTAAAACATTCACCTCCGTGACCGACAAAAATACAATAATCCCACTCGACTCGCTTCCGAAACCCACAGCGACTCTGTGTTGTGCAACAACTTTTCTTCTCTTGAACAGCCTCAGCTACCAGTAACCTGAGAACGACTTGTTGCGGCTCAGAAGTCAGACCCAAGCCTGCAATCCTACTTCGCTGCCGTGGTGAGTACTGACCGGAATCATCACCAATTTATTATATTGAACAATGACATCCTCATGCGTAAATGGTCCCCGCGAGTGATTGACAGTAATGATTTTGATGTGACTCATCAAATTGTCCTGCCTACTGCATACCGCCAGCACATGTTGCAGTTGGCACATGAAAGCCCGTGGTCTGGCCACTCTGGTGAAAACGTACCATTTGATCCTAAAACACTTTTTCTGGGCTGGGTTAAAGTCGGCGGTTGCCAGTCATTGCCACACTTGCCATGTGTGTCAGTTGGCCGGCAAACCTAATCAGACCATTCCGCCCGCACCACTATGTCCGATACCTGCAATAGGAGAACCCTTTGAGCGAGTGATTGTAGACTGTGTTGGCCCATTGCCACGAACAAAAACGGGAAATCAGTACTTACTCACCATTATGTGCGCCTCCACTCGTTTTCCCGAAGCTGTGCCGTTGCGTAAAATCACCTCCAGTTCAGTGATTAAGGCGCTAACCAAGTTCTTTTCCACTTTCGGTTTGCCGATAATAGTCCAGACAGACCAAGGAACCAATTTCCACTCTCCCTTGGTTATTCCTTGCTTGTGCTTTTTGTTGTTGTTGTTGTTATCTTTTGTGGATTTAGTCATTAAACAATAAACGGCATTTTCCCTTTTTTAACATCAGGGCACCGTGTTGCTTCCCTTTATCCCTACTCTTATCCATCAGAGGGTCATAACAGCAAGCAATGTACAGTACAGTAATGATGAAGCCTACATTAACACGCCAGCATTAACTGTCTCTGCCTAGACAAAAGCCTCTTACTTAGTAATCCTCAGAAACATCTGTGACTCGTCCACCAAGTTAAAGGACTGTTGCCTAGGTTTACATAAAATACAATCATTTAGTGTTATATACTTGATGACTTCATGGTCATGTGTCGAGGGTTCCCCTAGGTCCGAATGTATCTTGCCCAATGGGAAGCCAGGGTTTGGGTTCAAGCCCAAATCTGACTCTTAGGTGTGGCTTGCAAGGCATGTCGGGATTGTGGCAGTATGCCTTTGTTTTGAGTTTGTTATCATTCTTTGGACATAAACATAAATACCCCTATTAATCCATAGCATCAACCCAAAATCATGGGAGAAGTATTGGTTCACCTGCTGCTTGATGACCAGGGGAAGATATCAGTTTGGAGGAGAGGAAGAGGAGGAGACTGGGTCTGTCCAGTCCAATGTAGCAGCTTGGCCAGCTAATGTGTTTTTTGTCTCACCTAAAATTTCCTGGAGTGCTTGGGTGTTTTGGGCATTGTGGATCTCACATGGTGACTCTGGCTTGAGTCAGCTGTCAACCAGCAGGCTGGCAGGGTGACCCACCTACCCACTTTGGTGTATAGCAGACACAGTAACAGCTTTGACAGAATTTGTCACAGTTCTGACTTTTCTATCTTTGGTCAAGTTAAAAATTAGGGCATATAGCAGACTGGAGCAGAGTTCTCAAAGTAAGTGTCTGTCTTTCAGGTTAACTAGGTGTTGCCAGCACACTTGGTGCAGCTTGGGATTCATCTGATTTATGTGTGGTGGAAGCAAGTCAGTCTCCGAACATACCAAAACGCCATTGTGAATAAAAACGAGTAGTTGACAGTGTTAACCCAGGTTTACATGTCAAATGGCAACCATGCTACATCCTCTATACTTTCTGGTTAAATGTGTACACATGAACAATTTTTATGATCAACTCTAGAGTCTAAATACACCACCTAAGCTACAGCAATTGCTGTAAGGGCATAATGAATCTGTCATACACATCAAAATAATATCAAGCCTTTACATGTCTGAGGTTCTGAAAAAGCAGACATCAGTTTAGAATATTCTTTGAGACATGTCATTAGGGTTGAAGTAAGAGCCAACATTAATGAAACTGTGTTTCAAAAACAAAACACAGTCGACATCAGTAGTGTGTGCTGTATTTATTACGGAATAAGAACACATTGATGATGTGTAGTATTCAAAACAAATGCTGCAGTTCTACTTTAGACCACCAGGAAGCAGCAAGACATAGTAAAACAATCAGACAGGAACTGCAACAACTTGAGAAATATTTCCCCTCCTATTTTTAATACAAGACTAAATGTATGAGGACAGTATTTGCCACATTCGTTACTTTTAACCTACTTTAGGTCTGAGTCTGTTTTTCATGGTTTGAGAGACAAAACGTTGGAAAGGTGAGAAAATGAGTGACAGCAGGAGACACAGTAAAATTTGGATGCAGTGTGATTCTCTAAGCTTCTCTGTGTTGTTTCACTGTAAATAGTGAAAAGTTTATAAATCTAATACATACAATCAGAGATTGGATCTTTTTGTCAAATTGAGATGGGTATTTGTTTTGGTACTTTAAAATGTATTTTTTGTAGCACTCTGTTCCCTACTATATTATATTACCATACATATATACCAGTTACTATATTAAACTCAAGTCTAATAAGCCATAGAAATAATAAGCATTTGATATAAGATATGTTTTGTACATTAGTAATGCATTTTACACATATTTTTACATTATTTTTAGTAATAAACTAATGTAAGCAACAGAAAATCTGAGGAGCCACTTGGGAACTGAAAGAGCTGACTCTTTTAAGAGAGCTGAGCCATAAGAACCGGCTCTCTTAAAAGAGCTGGAATTCCCATCACTAAGCCGGACCTTATTAACTAGCATCAGTGTTGGACCTCACTAATGCTCTTGTGTCTGAATCCGGCACGGCGCCAGGATTTAAATTTTGGGTGGGATAGTACATCTAACTGATTATGGCATGTTCAAAATCTTTTTAAAAAACATTTTCAATGCCATAGCTTATTATTTCACTGCAACAGTTTGTATTTATTACAAGTGGCACACGCGACTTATCTCGTTATCTATATTTTATATGGATCAATACATTAATTCATTCCGAAAACAGACATTTTAATGCCTGTTAATTCATTTTTGTTTGATCTGACAAAATGCAAGGAGGGTGGCATGGTGGCGCAGCAGGTACTGCGCGTGCCTCACAGCAAGAGGGCCTTTCTGTGCGAAGTTTGCATGTTCTTCCCGTGCATGCGTGGGTTCTCTCTGGGCACCCCGGCTTCCTCCCACAGACCAAGAACATGCTCATTAGGTCAATTGGTGACTCTAAATTGTCCCTAGGTGTGAATGTGAGAGTGAATGGTTGTATGTATGTTGCCCTGCAGTCGGCTGGCGACCAGCTCAGGGTGTACCCCGCCTCTCGCCCGTTGACAGCTGGGATAGGCTCCAGCCCCCCCCCAACCCCGAAAGGGATAATCAGGGGTATAGAAGATGAATGAATGAATGAAAATGCAAGGAGAGGGAGAAACAGAGTGATCAGAGTACTGCGTGAGCTATAATGACTTTTAACAGGAAAGAGAGCGTGGTGTGCTGCGCTGTTCATTCATGACCCTAACTGTCTGTGATGGTAATCTGAAGACAGTCAAGCCACACGGGAGTATTTAGCTCTACCTCCCGTATTGTCTACATTTTCTACAAGTTCTAGTTTCCATGCACTCTTAGAAGAGATGTGTTAAAAAATGACACAAAAAATGTGTTGTTACATGTGTAACGCATTTTGTGTGGATTTCAACACAAGATGTAAATAAAAATGCACAGAAAGCTTAACACATTTAATGTGTTGGACCGTTTGACACATTGTGTGTGTTGCTTTGAGTAGCGGCAACCAATTTAACACAATAGGTGTGTTACCTTAAGAGGCGGCATGGGGTCGCTCCCGCCTCTGAGACAGACAAAGCAGAGGAAGATGGAGGCCACTTCGCCTGGGCTGCTGTCAGAGTATTCGGTAAGTTTTTTCATTACCAGTTTCTTTTAATATATCTCAGCAAACTGTTTATTGTTCTGTTAAATTCGACATGTGTATAAACCACAAGCTAAACCATATCCAGATAAGCCTCCTGTTTTGTTCAGCAGGGCTGCCAAACAGTTGGCAGCTAACTTAGCAGCTAACTTAGCTGCCAACATTAGCTTAAGTTCTACTGTGCTTGTTACCAAAATTAGACCAAGTTCCACGCAGTTTAGGACAGTAAAGCAAAACATTCACTTGTTTCCATAAAGTCTGCGGAACCCACGTCTAGTTTACTTTAACAGTGAACTAAGGTTGAAGTCAATGCCACCCAATGCCACTGCAGAGTTGGGAGGGGGAGTGGGGGTGTGGGTGCGGGGGCGGGGGCGTTCGTCCGTCGACAAGCCTTCATATATTTCAACTGCTGTTTTTTATTCCTGCCATAATCAAAGTGTTTTTAGAGAGCAGCAGCAGAGGATAAACTTTACTTTTTTAAGCGTGAGAAATCGGAGGTGTAGCGTGAGAGCATGTGAAGGCAGTCAATCAGCCAGAAGGTCCCAGGCTCACGAGGAAACAAATCAAATTCAGGTAGAGTGTGTATTGCTTTAGTTTCCAGCACAATTCTCTATAAATAGATAGTTATATAGAAAATAATTTCATCCATGAAAATAGAAATGAGTGTTTGAAAAGTACTTGAGACTCCTTGAATTTGACTTGTCCCTGTCCAGATGAACTAG
>JBBMOE010000065.1:1409225-1437071 GCA_037975065.1 Chaetodon trifasciatus | reverse complement strand
ATATATAACTTATTATATATATATATTATATATATATATAAAAGACCTCAAAACCGAACACGGTTGCAGTCTCCCCTACAAACTTTTATCTTTTTAGATTTCCTCCACCTTCCTCTGAATTCTTGCATCAGTCTCCATCCTCCAAAACCAAGGAAACCTTTCATTATGTAAAATTCTGTTACAGTGGTGAACTGTAACTAAGTACATTTTCTCGAGTACAGCACTTATGTACAAATTTGAGGTACTTAACATGTTTTATTTATGCCACGTTATACTTCTACTTTAGTACATCTCAGAGGGAAATGTTGCACTTTCTGCTCCACTAAAAATACACTGGATGAGCTGGAAAATGCATTGTCTTCTGGTTGCCTGCGATCCATGTGCCACTAAGGAGAACGGCCAGAAGCTGTTGTTCACTGACATCTCCTTTCCTCCTCAGGAGCATTTCTATGATCCAATCTCTCACTGTGGGTTCCTAGAGACAAAACTGCGCAACCTTAGATGGAATCTTGAACAATGCCAGAGGCGTTACAAGAAGCGAAAAGCAACCAGTGACTGCAGTGAACCCGAGAGTTCTGATACTTTGGAGGATGGTAGGCCTGTCACAAGAATAATTTTTTTGGAATGTGAAAAAGAAATTTTAAGTATCCTAAATGAATAAAACAAAACAACCAAAAACAATAAATGAAATGGACTTTCAGTCTATGTTAACAAAAATGCACTGTAATGTTGTGGCTGGCAAAATTGAGTTCATTTTCATATATTATACAATTGTTTTATTGATTATTGTGACAGGCCTGGAGGATGGTCATGCCAGCAACACAAATGAGTTGGTCACCCTCATTAAAAGGTTACGGCCCTCTGCAGAGAATCTCTCGGCTATCAAATCAGGCATGGAGAAAACGAGAAAATGAGAACCCATGATTTTTGGACATGCCGAGTCTGGTAGGCTGCTTGGTTCTCTGGTAGTGGTTCATTTTGTTTAGCTCCACTCAACTCAAATAGGCTTTACATATAAAGTTTATGGTGAACATGTCAGCAGACAGAACTCTTGTATTCAGCAAACACACACATCATCATTAATTTTGAGTCATATTTGTATTCACTTGATGAATGTCCTTAAATGTAGTTTGAGTTGGGTCATTACTGACTTTTCATTTCCCTGATTTAATGCTTTAATATTAGAGTTTGTTAATATTTGGTAGATTGATTGTTCAAAATGTTTCTTTGTTCTTCTCTGTGTAAGCTTGATTTAGAGTTTGGCAAGCTGACTGGCGGGAAGACCAACCTCTTTTTGCGACGATGGGAGGCAAACATCATTCCCAAACTTAAATCAGTGGCTACCCTGGAAGCGCAAGTGTCCTCCCTGTTGACGGGTATTGAACAGATGGCTGAAGGTATTTTTGTGTTAACATAAAGCCCTCCAATTCAGGACACTAAGTTATAACCACCTCATTTCCTTGTCTCATCTCCTCTGCTTCTCTTGTCTCGTCTCCTCTCCTTTCATCTCCTCGTGTCATCTTCTTCTCTCCTCTCGTCTCCTCCTGCTCTCCTCTCTTCTTCTCCTCTTTGTGTCTCCTCTTGTGTCCTCTCTTCTCCTTGTCTCCTTTCCCATCTCCTCTCTATCTAACGAAAGTTCTTTGTAGGGGCTTTAAAAAAAATCAATGTAAGAAGTCTCCTTACTTTGTCTTCATATTACTAATAAGTGAATGCCACAAAGATATCAAATTTGTTGAAAATGGTTATACATGCTTTACTACTGCTGTGTTTACAAACAACATCATATTGTTAGATGCCCCTGTCTGGTAAATGGGTAGAAATTTATTTTATTGATGATAGAATGAGTTCCATGGAGATGGTTGGAAGGTGAGTTTTAAATTGCTTGATCCTGGGCAGCCATATTTGCATATTTTCAAGTTATGTCCAGCTTTGTCTGAGGGATTATTTTTTACATAGAAGCCAAATGCTGTGAACAAAGTCTCGACATTTCTGATTTCAACCATCCATCTGAGGGTGCATTCAACAATTTTGAATATGACATTAAAAGTGGAGTAAAAGTAATTCATGGCACACTGTAATGTATTGCATGACACATTTCTATTTTTTGTTTTGTTTTTCACTGTCAGATGAGACTTGTTACACTGCCCTTGTGTTGCTTACACACCTGCTTCCCCCAGTTGGTGCCAATCGTTGCAGTCTGAGATCTGCAATAGCGCGCTTAATTGACCTTGCACCGGTATGTTTTCAGTCAAGTTCAGATTCTATTTGCTTAATGAAAGCATTTGTCAGTATGCCACTGATCACTTCTGTAAAATATCTCTGTTTTCATGTTTACCAGCCTGGAACGAGTATTGCATCATTTTGCCGAGTATTGCATCATGTTTACCAGCCTGGAACGAGTATTGCATCATTTTGCCAGGATTCTGCAGCATCATCCACAACTTACCAACCCCAGCTGATATGCATTGGTGATTTGAAAAGTACAACCAGGCAGTACGTCATTGTTGCCAAGAATGACAACATAACCATTCCTCTGGATGATAGTCTGACGTGTGCTGTCGAAAAACTTTTCAAACTGTACTGGTACTGTAACATGGCCTATCCAGCACCACTCAGCCCTGTCTTCACCTTTTTTGAGTATGTCTATGATATGCCATTCTCCACACAGAGAAGAACCAAAACACTGGAACTGATTTCACAGCTTAAAGCTTGTAAGTAAAGCAACATGTTCACGTGTCCAAATTGTGATGAGTCTCGGTTCACAGAAGTGAGAAACCTCATTTGGCATCATTGTGAGATACACTGCTTATCAGATGGACAAAATGTGACCATGATATGCAGCCAAGATGGCTGCCCAAGGACATACCACAACTTAAATTCATTTTCAAAGCATCTCCATAGAACTCATTCTACAGTTTATTCTACACAGTCAACGAGTACTGTCTCAATTCAACCAATTTACCAGAAAGGGGCATCAAACAATTTAGTTGAAACAGATGATCCCATCACTGATATTTTAGAGATTTGCAGTGATGCTGTAGATGTAGAATCAGTATCAAGAAAACATGCTGATCTTAATGATTGTGCAGCCTCTTTTGTGGCACAGATGTATGCATCATCTAACGTGACTTTAACAGATGTGACAAGAAGTGTAAACTGTACAAAAGAGTTGCTTGAGAGAACTGTCGACAGTTTGTAACAGTCCACAGCTTCTTTGCTGAGTACTTTGGATGTACCACATGACAGTGAGGCTGTTCAAGCATTAATGAAGGAGTTTGAAAGTGCTAAACACATATTTGAAAAGGTGGACACACAATAAAAATTGCATAAATACTTCACAGAAGAGTTTTCCCTTGTTAAACCACAAGAAATTTTCCTGGGTCACAGGTCTGATACTGCAAGAAAGGATGGTCTAATGAAACTAATTTTGGCAGCAGATACATGTCAGTACATATCTGTCATTGAAACTTTAAAGTTTCTATTCCAACATAAGGAAATGCAAGACCTCTTTCTTCAGAATAGGAAGAGCACTGATAACAAAATGCGTGATTACTGTGACGGGTCTCACTTCTCCTCAAACCTGTTGTTTAAAAAGTATCCTAATGCTCTTCAAATACAACTTTACTGTGATGACTTTGAAACGACAAACCCTTTGGGTTCCAAGACAAAAATACATAAGCTAGGAGCTGTCTACTTTACCTTGAAGAATTTTCCACCACAGTGCAACTCCTCTCTTGCAAATATTCACCTTTGTCTTCTGTTTAACTCAGTTGATAGAGAGGTATATGGATTTGACAAGATTTTGCAACCACTTCTGGATGAGTTAAGATTTCTTGAAAATTCAGGTCTTACAGTGGAGTTAAAAGGTCAAAACCATCTGCTGTATGGTACAGTTTGCCTGTTAACAGCAGATAATTTGGCAATGCATTCACTTTGTGGATACCCTGAAAGTTTTTCTGCAAACAAATTCTGTCAATTTTGTATGATTCACAAAAGAAATGCACAGGTCATATATGATGAAAATGAAGTTGAGTTGCGTACCAAAGATAAGCAACATGTCAGTCTAAATGAACCAAACAAAACAGTTGTGAAAGAGGACTCTTGTCTGAATAAGCTTCGGTATTTCCATGTAACGGAAAACATAAGTGTGGATATCATGCATGACATACTTGAAGGTGTAGCCCCATTAGAGGTCAAATTAATGCTGCGCCATTTCATTTATGAGGAGAAGCTGATGACTTTGGAACAGCTGAATGACCGGATTTCAAGTTTTCACTATGGATATAGTAATGTGAAAAACAAGCCAAGTGTCATTATGAACTTGAGATGTAGTGAAAGTGCAGTAAAACAGACAGTGTCTCAAATGTGGTGCCTTTTACTGGTCTTGCCCTTTTTAATAGGAGATCTTGATAGAAAAAGTAAACATTGGCGTTTGTTGATTTTACTAAGGGAAATATGCAGCATCACCTTTGCACCAGTTGTTACAAGTGGGCTTGCTGTATTTCTAAAAGAGCTGGTAATAGAGCACCATACTCTCTTCAGACAGCTGTATGACACAAATCTCATCCCAAAACATCATTTTATGCACATGCAGTTTGTAACTTCAAAAATTTGTCAAAGACATTAGCTTTTAAACATCAGGTTCAACAAATGTACCACTATAAGCACATTGACAGTCTAAGAAAATTGATGTGTCCAATGCCTGTCCCGTTACTATTGGGTCCCATAAGAAAGCAGATGTCTTGTTGGCCAACTTGAGGTTAACTCTTGAAACTGACCTTTCTTTGACTACCACTGTATTTGTGTCTCACAGTGTTGATGTGTATGGCCAGACTTATAGAACTGGCTCTATACTGCTACTGAAAGCAGACCATAGAGAAGAACCTTTGTTTGGTGAAGTCATCCATATCTTATCACAGGCAGTAAATTAGTCCATTTTCATGTTTGTGAAGATCCTTAAAGTCAAGTACTTTGATGACCATTTTTATGCCTATGCAGTAGAGAGAACAAAAGAGTATGAACTGATGACATGGCTGAAACTTCTGATTTTCGGCCATTAGATATTATGACAAGCTATGGCACCAGAGAGCTATATTTGAACCCAAGGTACAGATTTGTATAGCTGGGATGTCTGTAAATATGTTTTTGGATGCAACTACACAGCTGAATGTTGATGCCAGCACTGTTTTGGCTCCTTTGTTCCATTGTTGTTTTTTGAAAGTAAATGAATTTAATGTCTGTCACAAATGTCTATGTAATAAACAAAATAAGACTGACAAGACGATAAAAATCATGAACTCTGTTTTAATCAAAAATCTGATTATCCATTGCCTGCCCAGTGACAAGCAACAGACAAGAAAAGTTACTAGCTGGTGACCAAAGTAGATTTTTTTTGTACATGACATTAATCCATTTAAACACATTTTTTGTGTCAAAATAACACATCTTTGTGTAGACCTATCTAACACAATAGATGTGTTAAAAGGAAGGACAAATTAGTTTTGTCAGATTTGACATATCTGTTGTCCCTGAGCTGATGCAGCACGTGTTAAATTTGAACACATTGGGCTCTATTTTCAATTCTGCTGCCAGTGCGGCAGAGGCGCGGCGCAAAGTCAGGTCCACTGCGCTGATGGGGCGTGGCGGCACAGACTTTGGTATTTTCATGCACTGCGCTGCCGGCTCGGAAGGAGGGAGGGGAGAAGGCATGGAGTGGGTTTGACACAGCCGAGTCCAATCTTCACCAATCACACCAGCTCCTCGTCTCACCTTTAAAAACCATGGCGCATGGCGCATGGCAAGCTTTGAGGATGACTGAGCCCGTGCAGGAAACAGTCCGACGCCCAAACTTCTCCCAGGAGGAGGTCCTTAGATGGTAAATCCTTGGCCTCCTCCTCCTCCTCCTCGTCCTCATCATCATCCTCAAAGCAATGATGTATCTTTGTAGATAACGTTAAGCATTACAATGATAACATTTGTATTTGGAATGAAATGATGTGGGTAATAGCAGACAACAGTCATCACTTACTTTTTTTCCGTGTGTCTGTCTCTCTCGGTCTCTTGAGTGCTCTGAAATAGATGCAGTATATATTTCAATTTCAATTTTATTTGTATAGCGCCAAATCACAACAAAAGTTGTCTCAGGACACTTTACATATAGAGCTGGTACAGGCCGAGCTCTTTTATCTACAGAGACCCAACAATTCCCTCATGAGCAAGCGCTTGGCAACAGCAGTGAGGAAAAACTTCCTTTTAACAGGCAGAAACCTCAGGCAGAACCAGGCTCTGGGTGGGCGGCCATCTGCCTCGACCGGTTGGGTGAGAGAGGGAGAGCGAGAGAGTGAGACAGACAGAGAGAGAGAGACAGACAGACAGAGAGACAGACAGAAATGCAGTCAGAGAGAGAGAGAGACAGACAGACAGAGAGAGACAGACAGACATGCAGTCACAGTAACAGTGACAGTGGATGTAATAACAGTAATAGCATTTGCAGTGGATGTCAGGCAGGGCCATGGCAGGAGACGTAGCTGTAATCCACGATCCAGATTCAGCCACTGTCCATGGGAACCTGCGAGACGACAAAGCACAGAGACTCCGGGGAAGGAGCTAAATTAGTACCACGCCGTGGTAGGACATGAAAGCGTGCAGATGGAGAGGGAGAGAGGGACAGAGGAGCTCGGTGTATCTTTGGAGGTCCCCCGACAGTCTAATGCTATAGCAGCATAACTAGGGGCTGGTCCAGGACAAGCCTGAGCCAACCCTAACTATAAGCTTTATCAAAAAGGAAAGTTTTAAGCCCACTCTTAAATGTAGAGACAGTGTCTGCCTCCCGGACAAAGACTGGAAGATGGTTCCAGAGGAGAGGAGCTTGATAGCTAAATGCTCTGGCTCCTGTTCTGCTTTTGGAGACCTTAGGAACCATAAGTAGGCTTGCATTCTGGGAACGCAGTGTTCGAGTGGGGTAATAAGGTACTATGAGCTCTTTAAGATAAGAAGGTGCCTGGCCATTTATGGCTTTGTAAGTAAGGAGGAGAATTTTAAATTCTATTCTAAACTTTACAGGGAGCCAGTGCAGAGTTGCTAATATTGGAGATATATGATCTCTCTTCCTTGTTTTTGTTAGAACACGTGCTGCAGCGTTCTGGAGCAACTGGAGAATATTCAGCAACGAATTTGGGCAGCCTGATAGTAAGGAATTGCAATAATCCAGCCTGGAAGTTACGAATGCATGGACTAGTTTTTCTGCATCATTTTGAGACAAAATATGCCTGATTTTTGCAATATTACGCAGGTGAAAGAAGGCAGTCCTTGAAATTTATTTTACATGGGAGTGAAAGGACATGTCCTGATCAAAGACAACTCCCAGATTCTTTACAGTGGTGCTTGAGGCCAGCGCAATGCCATCCATAGCTGCTATGTCATCAGAAAGTGAGTTTCTAAGATGTTTAGGGCCTACTACTATAACTTCAGTTTTGTCCGAGTTTAGCATCAGAAAATTGCAGGTCATCCAGGTCTTTATGTCCTGAAGACACGCAACTGTATATGCTCTGTAAGTTGCCACAGCTGTTTCTGGTTGGCACAGTGAGGTTAATTGATTAGTTTGCATCCTTGTTTCACCCGTGTGTAACCGGTGGGCTGTAGTGTTGTCTGCGTTGTGTTGTGAGGAAGAGGCCCAAACTGTGCATATCTTTGGAGGCGGTCTCCGTTTATTTTTTGCATCTGACAGCTGACAGCGAGAGGTAAAAAACAAAATCCTCCGTCAATTTCTTCCATACAACTCGAGCCCCTCTCCCATGTAGTACAACAGCAGAAGGGGGACGTTACATTCAATGAAGTGCAATAAAACACAGAAAACATACCTGACAGCGAGAGGTAAAAAACAAAATCCTCCGTCAATTTCTTCCATACAACTCGAGCCCCTACACAAATTCAGTGACACAGGAATATATTAAAATCTTGTACAACAAGTTTAGGCTGAAAATGAACTTATAAACGTAGTTTAACAGTGCTAAAATACCGACGTTACAGTGAGAGCAATGAGGCTTACCTCTCCCATGTAGTACAACAGCAGAAGGGGGAGAGGTAAGGCGGGAAACACCCCTTTTATAGGAGGGGTACCCCAAAAATGAACGTGGGGGTACAGAAACTGAGTGTTGAACGTTCCACATATTGACTCCAGAGGCCCAAGTGTGTCAGGTAATAATAAACAAATTTTGTGTAATTATAATACTTAATATTACAAATGTGCATCTGGCTCCTTTACACACAACTGCTGCATAAATGACCCTGTTACACGTGTACATTTGGTCAGGTTGAGTAACCATTACGCATGCCGAACGCGCTTGCGATGTGATCAGATGAGATATTGATCAAAATATATATGTATGTGCTGACTCAGATAGTTGCATTGAATCGTGGCTGTTGCTAATTATTGATCGCACTGAAATGCCAGACACTGTGGAAACCTGCCTGTGAGTTATTGGTCGCCGGTTTACGAAAATCCACTTGCCCAGCGGTGCGCCGCTGGAGCACAGAGTTGGCCAGGTCTGAGGTGGCGAGCTTTCAGCGCACTTTTACGCCGCCGACGTGGACCGAAATGGACCGAAAATCCAAATCCGCCAGCTGATTATGCCAACACCTCCCCCTACTGCGCCGCAACGCCCATCCTGGCATACCTCTGTGTGCCTCGGTTTACCAAAAGTGTGCGCTGCACGCCTGCCTGCGCTGCACAAAAATACCACTGCGCGGGGTGCGCACCCTGTGCCCTGCCAGCAGCAGGGACAAAAATAGAGCCCACTATGTGTTGTTTTTAACATCTGTTCTAAGAGTGTGGAAAATACCTTTGCAGGTATATAAAAAAAGCAATGATATGATTTCCTAAAAACACCGCTTCTACATAGTTGGAAAATGACATGTTACTGTAGTCAACATTAAACAGAGGGTGAAAGCCTGACTAAAAACACACAAACCTGTTGTGCCATAACGATGCATTCATTTAACTGTAGCAACATGGGCCTACAGCAACATGTGCCTACAATAAAGAATCCACTGCCCTTCTCAGTCACCGAGCGTAACATGTCTGGGGTGACCAATGATGGCCCACTTTTTTTTTTTTTTTTTTTTTTCAAATGGAAATGTTTTTGTTTCAAGGGTTTTATTAAAATGCTGATTTTAATCATTAAAATTAAATGTTAAGAAAATTTTCCAAGTCATTTAGGGTGGATCCAGGCCCGTCAGGCCCACCCCTAACACTGCGCTTGGTCTGAATGGGAGGTAATTCCTGCAGACAGGTTCCAACATCTTCTGGAAAGCCTGAAACCAGAAAAGTGGAGGGTGTTAGCAGTTGATTAATGCTGATGGTTCTGGAATGGCATGTCCAATTATCACATATAGTATAGTGGGAATGTTCAGTCCACATACTTATTGCCATGTAGTGCATGTTTCTAGTAAATGTGATTTTTTTTCTTTTATTATCATTATTTTTTAATCAGTAAATACCCTTTTAACCTAAAAGTACCTTTGAAATTGACACTGACTCATAACTCTGCTGGTAATCAGTACAAGTTAAAGGCCCAGTCAATCATTATTTATCTAAATTTGTTAGGAACCTGCAGCTCTGTCTAATCTAATCTTGTGTGTCCTCTTTCCCTTTCTCCAGTGTAGATTTGTGTCCCCTGTCTGTGTAGCTGGGTGTGTCTCTACACCTAGCCAGCTCCACCTTCCCCAGACCGCACCTGATGCGCATGATGATGATTTGGCACAGGTTAAAAGGGGAGAGTTCTCTCCTACCTGTTGCCAGATTGTTCCAGACTCCTTCCTCCCGAGTCCTGACTCCTGGCGTGATTGTGTGTTCAGTAGTGTGAGTACTAACTCTCTTTCTCCTCCGCTCGTGAGTGTGCTAATGTTCCTCTTATGTATCACCACTCAAGGTGTGTTTCTCTGTTTCAGTTGCCTGCCTCAGACCCATCGCAACGGAGCTCCCTTAGTTTTCCTCACTCTTAGAGTGCACTTTTTGTTCTTAGTTATTTCTCCACTCCTTTTGAGTGCACCTTTTGTTGTTAATAAACTGTGTTCTTTTTATTACCTTCTCTCTGGTCTGCATCTTTGGGTCCTTCCTAAAACACAGGGTAAAAACCTTAACAAAATTAAAGACATAATTCACATATATGTGTTACTAAACAACTTGCAACTGAAGAGATGACCAAAACCTGCACTTTAGTTTTTTCATATAAGTGACCAGCCACGACAAAACCAGCAACAAGTCTCTCGTGGGGCATTTTGAGTTATTTACAGATTCTGAAAGTGTAGTTTCTAAGCTTTCCAACGATGTCTAACACATTGAAATCTGAAATATTTGAAGAAGATGTGGCCATTTGAATGTAGACACTTCTCAAACTAGTTTATTGAGAAATCCAGCCTGAAAGATTCTCACCTAGGGGAGCCAGGTAACACAGTGCTGCTCATTGCATCTCATTTACATAAGTCCAACCCCCTACTGGTCTAGCTATCAGTGACATCTGGTATCTCTTAGCCTGCAGGACAGAAACTATTGTAATAGTTTGAACATAACATTTCCACATAAGCCATCACCGAGACCAATCAGCTGATGTATGCAGCGGCAACAGTAATCCTGCGCATGCTAGGCTACAAGATGAACAACAGTAGCCGGAAGGAGCAGGGGAACTCTCCATGGAAGAGGAGACTGGAGAGCAAGATCACGGCAACAAGGAGGGAGGTTGGCTTGCTAACTGAGCTACAGAAAGGTGTAAAGATCAGGAAGGAAATGCCAAGGAGATACAACAAGCTGTCCATAGAAGAAGCTCTGGAGACTGCCAAGCAGAGGCTCACAGCGCTGGCTACCTGCCTTAAGAGATACAGCAGAGAAGCCAAGACCAGGAGAATAAATAGACTGTTCTCCAACAACCCAGCTAAGGTCTACTCTCAATGGCAGGGTAGTAAGAAGACCCAGATAGACCCACCAAAGTCTGAAACTGAGCTCTACTGGAAGAGTATCTGGGAGAAGGAGGCATCGCATAACACCAATGCCCAGTGGTTGCTCGAATTGAAAGCAGACCACAGCAGCCTCCCAGAACAGGAACCAGTAGAAATTACCACTGCAGATATCCAAGAAAGAATGCCCAAGAAAGAATGCCTAAGATGATGAGCTGGACAGCACCTGGACCTGACATGATCCACACCTACTGGCTCAAAAAGCTAACCGCACTCCATGAACGACTGGCAGCAGCACAAATGAATCAGCTGCTAAGATCAGGAACCCACCCACCCAGAGTAGCTTACCCAAGGCCAAACAGTCCTCCTCATGAAGGACCCACAGAAGGGCCCGGTACCATCCAACTACCAGCCTATAACCTGCCTGAGTACAACATGGAAGCTCCTGTCAGGCATCATAGCGGCTAAGATGAGTAGGCACATGGATCAGTACATGAGAAGAGCACAGAAAGGAATTAGCAACAACACCAGAGGAGCCAAACACCAACTACTGGTTGACAAGGCAGTCACCCAGGACTGTAAGACCAGAAGTACCAACCTGTGCACTGCCAAGAAGGCCTATGACTCGATGCCACACACATGGATACTGGAGTGTCTAGACCTGTATAAGATCGACAGGACACTTACGGCCTTCATCAAGAACTCAGTGGGGTTGTGGAAGACAACTCTGGAAGCCAACTCACAGCCAACTGCAGATGTGAGCATCAAATGTAGTATATACCAAGGAGATGCACTGTTCCCCTTACTGTTCTGCATAGGTCTAAACCCCCTCAGCCAGATCATTACCAAGAGTGGCTTTGGATACCGATTCCGAAGTGGGACAAGAATCAACCACCTTCTCTACATGGATGACATCAAGCTGTATGCCAAGAGTGAGTGTGACATTGACTCCCTCACTCACCTCACCAGGATATACAGCAATGACATCGGGATGTCATTTGGACTGGATAAGTGTGGATGGATGGTGTGCAGAAGAAGGAAGATGATCTCCACTGAAGGGGTTGAACTACCTGAAGGCAACAAAGCAGATGTTCAAAACAGCTACAAATACCTAGGGATCCCACAGGCAAATGGCAATCACGAGGAGGCAACACGGAGATCAACCACAGCCAAATACCTTCAGAGGGTGAGACAGGTCCTGAAGAGTCAGCTGAATAGCAAGAACAAGATCAAGGCAATAAACACCTTCGCCCTGCCAGTAATCAGATACCCTGCTGGTATAATATCCTGACCACTTGAAGAAATGGAAGCCACTGACATCAAGACAAGGAAGCTCCTCAAGATGCATGGAGGGTTTCATTCTAAGTCCAGTGTCCTGAGGCTAAACACTATGTGGAAGACAGGCGGCCGCGGACTAGTGAGCGTCAGAGCCACTATCCAGGAGGAAACAGCAAGCCTCTGGGAGTATATCAGGAAAATGGCTCCCAATGATGACCTGCTGAGTGAATGCCTCAGGCAGCAGAAGCCCAGTAAGGAGGAGCCAGAAGGGTTGGCATGGACAGACAAGCCCCTGCATGGCATGTACCATCGACAGCTTGAGGAAGTGGCTGACATAGCGAAAACATACCAGTGGCTGGAAAAGGCTGGACTGAAAGACAGCACAGAGGCACTGATCATTCCCGCACAAGAGCAAGCCTTGAACACAAGGTCAATAGAGGCCGGGATCTACCACAGCAGACAATACCCCGGGTGCGGGCTGTGCAAAGATGCCCCTGAGACAATCCAGCACATAACAGCGGGGTGTAAGATGCTGGCAGGGAAGGCATACATGGAGTGTCATAACCAGGTGGCTAGCATCGTACACAGAAACATCTGTACTGAGTATGGGCTGGAGGTCCCAGGATCAAGGTGTAAGACACCTCCAAAGGTGATCCAGAACAACCAAGCCAAGATCCTGTGGGACTTCCAGTTCCAGACAGACAAACTGGTGATAGCAAACCAACCAGACATAGTGGTGGTAGACAAAGAACAGAAGACAGTCACAGTGGTGGATGTAGCGATCCAGTGACAGTGACAGTAACATCAGGAAGAGAGAGCACAAGAAGCTGGAGAAATACCAGGGTCTCAAGGAGGAGCTGGAGAAGATGTGGGGCATAAAGGCAAAAGTGGTCCCAGTAGTGATCGGGGCACTTGGACCGGTAACCCCCAAGCTGGGAGAATGGCTCCAGCAGATACCAGGAAGAACATCTCTGTCCAGAAGAGCGCACTCCTGGGAACAGCCAAGATCCTACGCAGAACCCTCAAGCTCACAGGCCTCTGGTAGAGGACCCGAGCTTGAAGGAGGCACAATGCCGCCCCAGGAGGGGTGAGAAGGGAATTTTTTGGTGTGTGTTAAAGAAAAGGTCTGTAATTAACATTACACACCATGTAAAATAAAGATCTTTTCAAATTCAATTCAATTGTCTCTCTTGCTCCCTCGCTTTCTCACCCAACTGGTTGAGGCAGATGGCCGCCTACCCTGAGCCTGGTTCTGCCTGAGGTTTCTGCCTGTTAAAAGGAAGTTTTTCCTAGCCATTGTCGCCAAGTGCTTGCCCATGAGGGAATTGTTTGGTCTCTGATAAAAGAGCTTGGCCTGTACCAGCTCTATATGGAAAGTGTCCTCAGACAACTTCTATTGTGATTTGGTGCTATATAAATAGAATTGAATTGAATTGAAAAAGAAAAGAATAGATAAAATCCTTCTGAGCTGAGGAACGTTGGTGCCCCTTTTTATATTAATGAGTGCAAACATCAAACCCAAAGGTTTAATGATCTAATTCCCCTACGCTGGGATTAATTAGTTTCTCAATAACAAAATGGCCAATAAAATGAGGTGCCAATTTACGAGACTCAATCTTTAAAGGAATGTTTTCGGCTGAGAGCCAGACACTCTGACCTGGAGTGTAAACAGGAGCTGGGGTGCGATGACGGTCCGTGATCCTTTTAGTCCTAGCCGCTGTCCAAAGAAGCACAGCGCGGGCATCTTCCTGCACCTTCCTGCACCTACGCAGATGAGCCTGGACGGAGGGGACCACCAACTCCTCCTCCTGCTCAGGAAATAATGGCGACTGATACCCCAGCGCAACCTCGAACGGAGACATCCCAGTGGCAGAGGTGGTGAGGGAGTTGTGGGCATATTCCACCCATGGCAACAGAGGAGACCACTCAGACGGACTCAGTGCAATGACGCAGTGCAGGGCAGCTTCCAGATCCTCGTTAGCCCTCCCTGTTTGCCCTTTGGTCTGCGGATGAAAACCTAAGGAGAAAGCAACAGAGGCACCAAGAGCAGAACGGAAAGCTTTCCAGACCTGGGAGACAAACTGTGGGCCTCTGCCAGGTACTATATCCACAGGAATCC
This sequence comes from Chaetodon trifasciatus, assembly GCA_037975065.1. Taxonomy (NCBI): domain Eukaryota; kingdom Metazoa; phylum Chordata; class Actinopteri; order Chaetodontiformes; family Chaetodontidae; genus Chaetodon; species Chaetodon trifasciatus. Next base: position 1,422,724 of record JBBMOE010000065.1, on the reverse strand, counting down.
CATGTAAGTGGAACACATGTTTGACAATGAAGTCACCCATCTCAGAAGCAGACGGTAATAGTGTTCAGACTTGGAAGACCTGTCGACTATAGTCATAATAGTGTCATTACCTGCAGATGTGGGCAACCCATCACAAGGGCGATGTGAGACCATGGTCGACTGGTAACAGGGAGAGGTCGAAGAAGGCCAGAGAGGGGCTGATGTGACACCTTTCCTCGTCCAAATACTGCACACAGCCACATAAGCCCGGACGTCTGCCTCCATACCCGGCCACCAGAAATGTCTCTTAAGAAGAGTGTAAGTGCGGACCGCCCGGGGCTGACAGGCCACATGGGACGAATGCCCCACCAAAGAACCTGGGCATGCACACTCTCTGGCACAAATTGTTTTTAGCGGGACCATTACCTGGGTCTGGATTAGTCCGCAGGGTTGTCTGGATGGCTTCCTCGATGTCCCTGATAACGGTCGTCACAACACAGGACGCATGGAGGATGGTCTCAGGATCAAAATCCACAGAAGAGTCAGAGAACTGTCAAGACAAAACATCAGGTTTAATATTGCAAGAATCAGGTCTGTAAGTCAAAGAGAAATTAAACCTGTGGGAATTCTTTCATTTAGCAGACTAGATATAGGCGAGATTCATATGATCTATCCAGACCATAAACAGTTGATCCGCCCCCTCCAGCCAATGATGCCACTCCTCCAGCGCCAACTTCACAATCAGAAGCTCCCGTTTGCCCATGTTATAGTTCATCTCCAGGGGGGTTAGGCTTCTGGAAAAGAAGGCGCAGGGTCTTATCTTTCTTGTCCACGAAGAAGAATCCTGTGCCCAGGGCGGAAGATGAGGGCTGGATAATACCCGCAGCTAAGGAGTCATGAATGTACCCCTCCATAGCCTCACACTCAGGCTTGGAGAGATTGTACAGTCGGCTAGTCGGAAGAGGTGACACCAGCAGGAGGTCAATGACGCAATCGTAGAGGCGATGGGGTGGCAAAAATAAGGCACGATCCTCACTAAAAGCCTCTGCTAAGTCATGAAAAACTTTAAGCATCCTCGTCAGATCAATAGATTCCGCCTCAGTGGACCCAAGGGACCCCCCCTGCCAGGGCAAGCAAAGAGCAGAGGCACACAGAGAGGCAATGATTACTCCAACCCTTCACCCTCCCTGTCTCCCAGTTGTGAAGTTTAAGCCAGGGGTAACCAAGAACTATCAGGGCAGACGGGGATGACAGAAGTTTAAATTGAATGGTATCTTGATGATTACCAGAGAGAACGAGAGTGAGCGGAGCGATCTGATGGTTGACATTGGCTAGTCGCTTCCCATCTAGCGCACTAACAGGAACTGTGGAATGATGGAGATGAGGGAAATGCCGGCCTGTTTAGCAACTTCTACATCAAGAAAGTTATCTTCTGAGCCAGAATCAGTAAGAGCTAACAGGAGTAACTGACTGACCCGAAAAACATAAAGTGGCGTGAAACTGGACGCAGGGGGGTGTGTGCAAGAAAATCTGTTTCTGGCTCAACAGTATGCCCGCACTTACTGTCCCTGCTCTTTTGGCCATTTAGGGCAATTAGCAATAAAGTGGGCTTTCTCACCACAGTAAAGACAAACGCTGGAGTGTAGATGGTGCTGCCGTTCAGCCAGGGTGAGACAGGTCCACCCCAGCTGCATGGGTTCCATCTCCACTATGACTGCACGAGTAGAACTCGGACTTAACAGTGGTAGGGAGTTCCCAGCTGGCATGGTGGACAGAGGATGGCCACCCCTCTCTCGACGACACTCCCACAGGTGGTGATCAAGCCTGATCGACAACGAAATCAAAGCATCCAAGTCAGAAGGATCATCCCTAGAGGCCAACTCATCTTTAACTGCCTCATTCAAACCCTTAACAAAAACCCCCCTAAGGGCCTCCTCGTTCCTTCTAGAATCTGCCGCTAGTGTACAAAACTCAACGGAACACTCAGCTACGGACCTACACCCCTGGTGCAAACATAAAAGCCTATCTAGCTGCTAGCCTCAGTCTAGCAATGAATGAATCAAATGGCATACTCTCTTATGCTTGATTGGAGCAAATGGCCTCTGCCCACATGAGCGCCTTCCCCTTAAGTAGCCCGAGTAAAAAGAAAATCTAAGCTTGATCCAAACTAAAAGCCTGAGGTCTTTGAGAAAAAAAACTAAGTGACATTGCAACAAAAAAACACAGCATTTTGCTAGCTTGCCGGAAAAAGGCTCGGGGGTGGTGAACAAAGATTCACGGGGTAAAGGAGCATCCACTTGGACAGAGGCCGATGCCAGGTATCGTCGATGAAGAGGACCTGTGATCCTGTGATGGCATTTTTGGAGGGTCCAGAAAGAAGGCCGTCAGGAAGCCCTGTTCTTCTGCCCTTACCCTCACTCTTTCAGTTTTTTAGCACTTTCCCCTCTTCTTCCTACCCACTTCAAAAAACACCACTGCTTTGGCACACTCAGATTCTTCTCCCATCCACAACAAGATGACAAAATATGGAAGCTGACCTCCTGGACACATGCTCACTTCAACCAAATTGCAAAAAAAAATCTCTCTTTCAAGTCCAATTTCCCCAAGAAGTACTTAAAGATCTCCTCTCTCTTCAAGTTGTCTACTTCTTTGCAATGACTTTTGACAGGCTGCAGACTGGTATGGCAGCACTGGCTCTTCATTCTTCTTCCCAAGGTAGGACTGACCCCTCATTCTTCTCCTCTTCTGGATGTTCTCCTTCCAGGTCTATGGATTTGCCCTTTCTTGGCCTTCCCAGACAAGCCTCGCCACATGAGTCATCTTCAACTCTTTCTCTTTCTCCTTGTGATTAAAGAAAAACAAAAATATTCTGACAGCAGATGTTGTCTCAGTTTATACATCTGTGCGTGCGTGTGAGAAAGGGAAAGAGAGAGAGTGTCAGTGTGCTTGTGCCAGGGAGAGAGTATGTATGTGGCAGTAAGTAAACAGTACCAAGCCAACTAGCAAAAATGCAGCAGTCACGCTTCCACAACAATACTACATCAAATGCATCATACACACTTTGTGTGTACATCAGAGTGTCTACGCTGATTAGTGCTGTTTCACCATTACTTACTCAAGTGCTTTTGACTGCATTGTTTAATGAAAAATTCATATAAATAAAGCTTTAATAATACCACGCCTAATAATAATGATAACTCCGGACACTCTGGCTTCCTCCCACAGATCAAAAACATGCTCATTAAGTTAATTGGTGACTTAAAAATTGTCCCTAGGTGTGAGTGTGAGCGTGAATGGTTGTATGAATGTTGCCCTGAAGTCAGCTGGCGGCTGGCTCAGGGTGTACCCTGCCTCTCACCTGTTGACAGCTGGGATAAGCTCCAGCCAAAAAAGTTCTATTTTGGTCTCATCTGACCACATGACTTTCTCCCATGACTCCTCTGGATCATCCAGATGGTCATTGGCAAACTTCAGACGGGCCTTGACATGGGCTGACTTCAGCAGGGGAACCTTCCGTGCGCTGCATGATTTTAAACCATGACGTCTTAGTGTATTACTGATAGTAGCCTTGGAAACGGTGGTCCCAGCTCTCTTCAGGTCATTGACCAGCTCCTCCCGTGTAGTCCTAGGCTGATTCTTCACCTTCCTTAGCATCATTGATACCTCACGAGGTGAGATCTTGCGTGGGGCCGCAGTCCGAGGGACATTGACAGTCATCATTAGCCTCTTCCATTTTCTGACAATTGCTCCAACAGTTGTTCTTTTCTCATCAAGCTGCTTGGCAATTGCCCCGTAGCCCTTTCCAGCTTTGTGAAGGTCTATAATTTTATCTCTTGTGTCTTTTGACAGCTCTTTGGTTTTGCCCATGTTGGTAGTTAGACTTTTGACTGATTGTGGGGTGCACAGGTGCCTTTATAAAAGCTAACAACCTCAAACAGGTGCTACTAAATTAGAATCATGAGCAGAGTGGAGTTGGGCTATTTAAAAGCAGCATAGCAGGTCTTTGCGGGTCAGAAATCTGTCTGATAAGCAAGTGGTCAAATACTTATTTGACACAGTAATATACAAATAAATTGTTAGAAAAAATCATACAATGTGATTTCTGGATTTTTTTTAGATTCTGTCTCTCACAGTGGAAATGCACCTACAATGAAAATTTTAGACCCCTCCATGATTTCTAAGTGGGAGAACTTGCAAAATCACAGGGTGATCAAATACTTATTGACCTCACTGTATGTGGTGGTTTGTGCTACTTGCGCTACACTAGTTTTCTGTGTAGTTGTGTGGTGCTGGTTTCTTCATTTTGTCTTCTTTTGGCAGAGGTTGGGCAGGGTTTCGGAGCTGGCCCTGACACAGCTGTTTCTAATCACTATCCCAGACAGGATAAAGACAGCGAACAGTAGAGGACTCTTTGCCAGATTATTTCTGCCTCTCAGTGGTATAGTTGGCTACTTTACCTGTTCTCTAGTGAACTTAAGATAACTTTTGTGAAAGATAGCTTTGTTCGTTCTTGTGATATCTCTCATGTTTTTGTGCCTCGCCTCCGCAGAGGGTCTGCCTGTTCCTGCTACCAGCTTCCAGCTTCCAGCTTCCAGCACCAGTGTCCCAGCCACCTTGCCACTCAACCTCACCCAGCCACCAGCCTCAAGCCCGCAACTGCTACCAGTGTCTCTCACCAGTGCCTCTCACCACGTGTCATCTCGCCCAGCGGAGATCCATTCATCACCTCCTGATCCTGTGCATTCCTCACCACCAAGAAGTCTCACTCACACCATTCATCTGAGTATCTGAGAGTACACTGTGTACAATAAATTGTGAACCGGTCACTGAGTCTGCATCTGAGTGCAAACTACAACCACAAGCATAACAGTATAGTGAGTAAACTGGAGTCTATTGTCCTTTAGAAATGGACTGATATTTGTCAGGAATGCTACCAGAGCTGATGTCAGACTACCCATAACCCTAACACAAGATTCTAACAATGAGAAATGTGCTTTTATCAGTACAAAAGACACTTGTTGTGAAGGGGTGGCAACACTTTTGACCATGCAGTTTTCATTTCCCACAGCATTTTGGTGGTATTTTGTGTTGAATTTGGGGAAATCAATTGTTGTTATAATTGTGTTAAGTTATTGAAATGATCCTGGATTGGTTATTTTACCAAAAAACCTCCAACCTTTTGCTAGAGAACCAACACTTCCGGAGGGATGCCAAAACTTTCGTCCATTACTGTAGAATCAAGTCATCTCCATAGCTTGGAGCAAATCTCAGGACGTCCAGAGGAGCAGCAGACTGCCAGACAAAGACCTTCATCCTCATCACCTTGCTCCATGGAGCAAGCTAATCCCTTGGAGGACTGTTCTCCTTTGGGACCCCAACCCTGAAACACAGAGGAGGATATGGGGGATTATCTACCAGATCCAGGCCAGTCAAGACCAAGCCCACCAAGATCAAAAGCCAGTAAAAGGCATCAATACAGACGGCTGAAGAGGCTTTTGAGAGAGTTGTCATTGAGGCAGACCAGATCAGCAACTCTGATGAGGACAACATAGACAATGATGATATCAGCCTGCTTTCAATGGCAGCCTACTCAGAGGCAGGGTATAAAAACCTGAGAGTGGGGCAATGTAAAGGTGAGAAAATGGCTGGGGAGATATTCAGCGTACACAACGTCTCTGAGGAAATGGCAAGAGACTTATAACTACCAAGTATAGAGGACAGGCCTATACACCCGAAGTTGGCCAGACTGGATATGACATCCCTGAGGCATGAATCAATACTGATTGGAAACTGGATGTTTATGTACCATGTAGGTGGATGGGTCTGATTGCTCAATTGAGCTCAACTGCGATTCCAGGCACACCCACAATTTTCTTTGTGCCACTAAGGCTTGCTTATACTGTCCGTGAGACTGTAATGGCAATTACTCTTTGGGCGTATCTCTTGACAATGACACTGCAAGAAAGAAGAAGAAAGCGTTGGCTGATCAGAATCAGCATGATTGTCCTCTGGGGCCATGGCATGGGAACACTTTCTGTACTGTTTTGGCAACGCCTAGTTAACCAAGTTATTGTAATAGCCTGGTTTATGACCCACACTGCCTGGTTCCCAAGGAACAACACTGCCAGTCCAGGAGCAACCCCTCTGGTTGTTATGTAGTCTCCAAAGACAGGTGTTATTACACCTCGCAGGATGGAATGTAATATGCATGAGCTTCTGTCATATTATAAGTTGTAACAATGATTGAATTTAAGCCGCTGTTATAGTAACTAATTTTCCACAAAGCAACACTGAAATGAGTAAGTCATGTGGGCCAATAAATAAGATAAGATAAGATAAGATAGATTTTATTTATCCCACAATGGGGGAAATTCACATGTTACAGCAGCAACAAGACAGAGTGCAAGAAGTCAGGGGACAAGAAGACAAAAAATTAAAACATAACAAGAGTAAAAAATATTGCACAAATGTTATATACCTTATGGTAATTTACAATATATACAATACGTACACACTAATTTAAAGTGATCATGAAACACTTAGCGAAGTTTACAAAAATTAATGCAAGGTTTTCCACACTAAAACATTAGCCAATGCCTAACATTGTTAATAAGTTGTAAGAAAAGAAATTAACTCCCAAAGTTTACGTTGTCAAGCAAAGGCGCAGCCATATTGTCTTGGCATAGAGCGTGACGTCACGAGGTTGGTTGTATCGAGGTCTTTCAATACTCCACTAGTGACAACAGTGACAAAATGGAACCACAAAGAAAGAAGAACTGCAAGGGAGGTCATTTTTGTATCGCTCCATGCTGTAGCAATGAATTCTACAGAGTTAAAAACCAAGGCAAGACTGTACATTTTCATGTTTTGCCACTAAAGCAGCAATCAGTTCTCCGTCGCTGGCTAGCTGCTCTCAAATGCCAGAGTCCCCCTCTCAGTCCTGCAGCTACAGTTTGCAGCGAGCACTTTGTTAATGAGGACTACATTGACAAGAAGGCTTTTGAATCAGGTGCCCTGGTAACTCGTAAAACAAACAGGTTAAACCCAGAAGCTGCTCCATCTGTGTTTGATTTTTCATCTTACAGTGTAGGGTCCACGGCAAAGAGGCGGCTGTGCGCCATAAGGCAAGAGCAGAACACCGTGCTGTTGTGGCAGAGCAGAGAGAGATAGGTTAGCTGGTGGAGATCGCTAATACTATGCACAGCTGATCAAACTGTAGTCATACATTTAGGTCATTAAAACGGAAACTGGCTGCAGTGGCTAGAGCGTACACTTACCTGTGTGTGTGCGGTTTGTGCGTGGATGACATTATCTATTATTATTATCAGAACCATTACATTGTCAAATGTAGAGCCGGCGCGTTTACGGCATGGCTAAAAAAAAAAAGCTTGTTATCTACAATATGATTTGCCTTTTATTCCTGCTAACACTGTGTAATTTAAATGGACCACGGATACAAGCAACACATTTTTCCACTGATGGTAGGCTTAATAAAATACTGTGGCATTATTACATAATAACTGTAATGATAATTTCACGTCATTTTCTACAATAATAAACATTGAAGAATCAATTCATAGAATTAATAAAACACTCATTCAAGATTCTAGATTACTTTATTTACACATTAAAAAACAGTTAAAAACTATTTTCAATCCATGTTAAATCTCTTTAAGCAGTTATAGACCCACTCAGTCTGCGATCAATTTGCACTGCCTCATCGCCTCAACCATCACATCATCTGCAGCCACAGGATCCATATTTCCAATCTGCCATCCACGTCGTTGATTCCACACCATTCCTCAATGTTAGGGTGACAGGACGATGCCAAGTACACAAAGTACCTGTAGTATCATGACAAAAAAAACACAAGTGTGCTTCCTCTGCATCCTAGAGGGATGAGACAAGTATGCTAAGGTTAGCTAGCTTACGCTCTTTTTAGCTAGTAAGTTAGTTCGTTTACTAGTGTGGCGCTAGCAAGGTAACGCCACAATAAACCTAACGTTACCACACTGGTAAACTTACTGGTGTGACATTAGCCAGCCGGTTCACTAGCTAGTTAGTGTGTGGCGTTACGCTACATGAGTTCGCTGTGGCATTACGGCTACACGAGTAAGCTAACTAGCCAGTGAGCTGGTTGGCTAATGACACGCGTTTATGAGTACAACCTGCATTTGAGTGGATGTTATTGTGCACTGTTATACAGTCTGATAGCTGTGGGCAGGAATGACCTGCGGTAGAGCTCCTTCCTGCACTGGGGATGTAAAAGTCTTATGCTGAAGGAGCTGCTCAGGGTCCTCACAGTGTGGTGCAGGGGATGGGAGGAGTTGTCCATGATGTCCATGAAATGAGGAAAATACATAGACTGCGTATAGTGAAAATCTAAGTGGAAAATTACCAGGAGGAGGGATTAAGAGAGAGGGGTATAACATTGCCAAAAATGGAAAGAACAGGGTTCTTCTTCTCCTGAGTTGGCTTGAGGTTAAAGGGACAAAGGAAGGAGTATGTGAGGACCCTGACATCACAAAGGAGGAATTAGAAAAATCTACACTCAACTCGAGAGGAGAGAACACAGACGGAATAACCATGTTCGAAAATGATTTATCTACTAATTGACTTTCAATTATTATTCAATGAGAGATTTAAATCACACTATGCTGTTTGCTTGCCTTTGCTTAATATACACTACTCACAATAAGTTAGGGATATTTAGCTTTCGGGTGAAATTTGTGGAAAATGTAAGAAGCTCATGCTACAGTGATAGTATTTCATGAAAGTAGGACATTTAAGAAGAAGCATGCAATGGTGATTTCCTCATCTCAAACAATTTATTGAAACAAAAGCCAACAACAGTGGTGGGCATGCCACAACAAAAATGTCAATGTCTCAATAACTTGTCATGTGCCCTTGAGCATCAATTACAGCTTGACAACAATGCCTCATGCTGTTCACAAATCAACTTAATGTCTGCTGAGGCATGGCATCCCACTCTTCTTGAAGGGCAGCCCTCAGGTTTTTGAGGTTCTAGAGTACAGAGTTACGAGAGTTACAGCGACTCAGCTGATCCCATAGGTTTTCTATGGAATTCAGGTGGGGGGAAAGTGCAGGCCAATCCATTTGCAGTACCCCAGTCTCCAGCAGCCATTCCCTAATGATGCAACCTCGATTAGCTGGAGCATTGTCATCCATGAAGATAAAATTAGGCCTGTGTTGTTCATGCAGGGATACAATGACTGGATTAATGATGTTATTCAGGTAGTATGGGCTTGTCACTGTACTGTCCTTGACGTCTCCAACATCATTGGCGGCCATCATTTCTGCTCAGCGTGAATTGACTTTCATCAGAGAACAGCACTGAGGCCCACTGGTCCCTCGTCCAGCGTAAATGCTCCCTGGCCCATGCAAGGCGATGACGCCTATGCATGGTCAGGTATCCTTGCAGGTCGTCTAGCACGCAAACCATGCTGATGTAAACGGTTTTGAATGGTCTGACGTGACATTTGAGCTCCTTCTTAGTTGTGGGGGTAGGGTACTGCTCGACTGCAGTCACCTTAGCCTGTACTGCTTGCACCTGTCCCTGTCCTACCACCTTACTGAGGTAGGTGACCATAGCTTTTGCGAACTCGCACTTCGCTAAGTTAACCATCAGGTGTGCATCATGGAGACAATCAAACAGCTGGTGGATACAGTGGATATGCTGTTCCCAGGTATTACTGTAAACCACAACATCATCAAGGTACACAGCACAACTGTCCAGACCGGACACAACAAGATTCATCAACCGATGAAAGGTTGCTGGTGCACTCCGCAGCCCAAAGTTTATCACTGAATAGAAAAACAGGCCAAACGGAGTTATGAAGGCGGAAAGCTCTTTAGCCCTTTTTTGATAGTGGTGCTTGCCAATACCCCTTGAGTAAATCAAATTTACTAACAAAGTTAGCTGAGCCTACCTGATCTATACAGTCTTCCAGGTGAGGCAGGGGATAAGCATCAGGTTTAGTCACGCCGTTTACCTTACAGTAATGTAAGGTAAACGGTAATGTAATATATATGTGCAAAACCTTGGACTTTTATTGCCTTTGTCCACCAGCAAACAGGGAGAGGCCCAGCTAGATGAAGAGGGTTCAGCAATGTAATGTTCAAGCATGTACTCTATTTCTTTATCCATTACTTTACGCTTTTCCTCGGACACTCTGTGAAATAGTTGGTGGATGGGCTGCGCATCACCCACCTCAATATCATGCTCTACCAAATGTGTGCAAGTTGGAACATCATCAAATAAGCACAGGTTGTCGTTGATAAGAGCAGACAACTCGGCACGCCGCTCGGTGGACAAGTGACTAAACAAAGCCTCCAAATTATGCAATGTTTCAGAATTTTTCAGCCGGCCTCACAAAAGGCTCACATCAGGCGGGACCACCCCATCATCTTCATATACAGGCAAATGAGCAGTTGACTGCCTCCCCACGGTGTCTGCCACCAACACAGGTTTGACAGTCTGCTGCTCACTCCCCTCCCCTTCACAAGCCTGCATGTGTAGTAAGGTTTTAAGAGATAAACATGGCAAAGTTGAGTATTTCGTCTCTGCTCCCGTGTCGATAGCAAGTGATTCAGCTCAGAAATCTGGCGCAGAACTGTGAATGGGCCATGAAACTTGGCAATGGAGAACTGACCACTGGCAATAATGCGAGCACCTGGTCACCTGAAACTAAACTAGTGAACTTCAGCTTTTTTTTTATCATAAAAGCACTTCATTTTTGACTGGGAGGTAGCCAGTTTTTCCCTAGCCTTCTCTTCAGCCATGTACAACTTATGCCAGAAACCATTAACATACTCGACCAGGTTTTGAGGAGGTTCAGGCTGTTTCAGTGAATCTTGCAGAAGAGTCAATGCCCCTTGCACCGTATGCCCAAACACAAGCTCATTGGAGCTAAAACTGGTGCTCTCCTGCACAACTTCTCTGGCAGCTAGCAACAACCAAGATAGTCCCACAGCAATGACTTAAGAGTTTGGTAGAACCTCTCCAAGGCCCCTTGACTCTGAGCATGGTACACTGAAGCCTGATTATGTGTAATATGAAGTTGCTTCAGAACCTGGGCAAACAAATGCGATAAAAAAAATTACTGCCTTGGTCACTTTGGATCACCTATGGGATCCCAAAGATCGAAATAAACTGCGACAATGCTTTGACCACAGATTGGCAGTAATTGTTCGCAACAAATATACGGCTGGATACCTGGTTGTTTGACACATCACAGTGAGCACGTAGTTACTACCAGATTTTGAACACAGCAAAGGACCAACACAATCAATTATGAGTTACTTTAATGGTTGGGCAATTGCTGGAATGGGGGACAGAGGAGCTGGGTTAATGATTTGGTTGGGTTTCCCTGTCAGTTGGCATGTATGACATGTTTTAATGTAATTAGCCACATCCCTCTTCACCTGAGGCCAAAAGAAATACTTGAAAAGGTAGTCGTATATCTTACGGACCCCCATGTGACCTAACTGATCATGCGACGTTCTCAGTACCTTTTCCTGAAATTTGGATGTGACTATAACTTGAAATACAGGATTACCCACAAATTTCTCCCCGTGTGCCACCCATTTTCTCACCAACAACCCGTTCTGAAGTAGATACCCCTTTGCAGCACTCTTCACATCAACATCTGAAAGCACCATCTCAAACAGCTCACTAAGTGTCAGATCAGCCTGCTGCTCCGTTGCCAGGTCACTGCAGGAAACAGACAACAGAGAATCAGGTATGGAAACAGTGAAAACCTCACTCTCCCCTGTGCTACTCTTCTCAAACTCTGTTTCTCCACGGGACATGGCCCACATAACTGCAAAAGCTGTGAGCACATCAGGAAAACACTGCACCTCAGGCACATCAGGCAACTCAGAAACAGAGGGCAAAGATTTTACCAGAGGAGGAGGCAGACCATCAGTCTGCATACGGCTACCAGCCAGGTAATTTCCCAGGATGAGATCCACGTCCCAGATTGGCAGTGCAGGGTGCACCCCCATGGCCACCTCACCCTGAACTAACCCACAGTCAAGCTCCAACTTATGCACTGGAACAGGCAACACATTTAAACCCATTCCCCGCATCAGAATACAATCACTCGAGAAGGTCTGAGGATCAGCCAATCAGTAGTGTAATGCATGTATGGGTGCATTTGAATGTGGGTGTGTGTGAAAGAAACAAAAAAAAAAACTTCATGAGGGTCTCATGCTACTGAGGTGCTGTCTGTTCTGGTGATGTCAGGAGAAAGAGAGAGACTGCGGGTTGAGGCAGGTATTTGAGGGGGAAGAGCACACTGGGCCCAGGTGTGGCCCATCCCACTAACGACCCTCCTGCAGACAGAAGAAAGAGCAGCAGCAAGGAGAACAAGAGAAGCTGGTGCAGGGGGGGAGGGATCGTCACTATACACACTCCTGATCAAAATTTTAAGACCAGTTGAATTTACATTTTGCACTGTTGGATCTAAAGAAGGTTCTAAGTAGAGTTTCAAAATGCAAAAAGAAGAAATGGAGTGAGACAAAAAAAAAATTGATTTAGCAATTTATTGCAAACAAGTATTAAACCGAAATAGGCTGTTAATCATCTGATCAAAAGTTTAAGACCACATTTAAAAGCCCAAATCTTTTCAGTGTCATTTTCTTTCCAAGTATCCACACTGTCATGGCCTCCTGATGGCAAAGGCAAAAAAGCTTTCTCTCTTTGAACGCGGTCGGATTGTTGAGCTGCATAAGCAAGGCCTCGAGCAGCGTAACGTCTTCAAAGGCCTTGTCTCCTTCAACAGCACAAAATTGCCCGTTTGGAGTTTGCACGAGAGCACCAAACATGGGACATTGCAATGTGGAAGAAAGTTTTATTCTCTGATGAGAAAAAAGTTAACCTTCACAGTCCTCATGGCTTCCAATGTTACTGGCATGACAAGGAGATCCCACCTGAGATGTTTTCTACACGGCACAGTGGAGGGGGCGCCATCATGATCAGGGGGGCTTTTTCCTTCAATGGAACAATGGAGCTTCAGGTTGTGCAGAGGCATCAAACGGCAGCTGGCTATGTGGAGATGTTGCAGGGGGCATCCCTCATGACTGAAGGCCATCATCTGTGTGGTAATGACTGGGTTTTTCAACAGGACAACGCTGCAGTTCACAATGCCCACCTGACAAAGGACTTCTTCCAGAGAAATAACATCACTCTTTTGGACCATCCTGCGTGTTCCCCTGATCTAAATCCAAATGAGAACATTTTGGGTTGGATGGCAAGGGAAGTTTACAAAAATGGACAACAGTTCCAGACAGTGGATGCCCTCTGTGAAGCCATCTTCACCAGTGGAGTAACATTGCCACTAGCCTCCTGGAAATTTTTTGAGGTGATTAACAGCAATGGCGTAGCTACTCATTACTGAGTCCTTTTTTTAAAAAAAAAATATTTATATTTTAGGGAGTTTTGGGTTTTTTTTTTTTGAGATATGGTCTTAAACTTTTGATCAGCTGATGAACAGCCT